>JAUDYJ010000015.1:7500890-7675890 GCA_030761175.1 Masticophis lateralis
TGCGGTGGAAAAAATAGAGACAGGCAAAAGAAGAGGGTGGGGGGAATTTTGGTAATGAGGTCAAGATTTTTTCCCCCTTCCTACTATTAGCACAAAGGAGGGTTTTCTTAAAGTGGTCATTTACGTACATAAACACTTTAGGAATAGGGTGATGGATATTTACGTACGTAGAGGACCTCTGTAAGAAAAAGCGTAGGAAATATTAAGCTAAAGAAACATATGAGGACTGGTTACAGGAATTTGGTATGTCTGGTTTTATGAGGTGGGGGGAAGGACTACATTGGATCTTAAATAAATTTAGCTGACTTCCAATCTTTGAGGGGCCGCCACAAAGAAGAGGAGGTCTACCTATTCTCCAAGACAAGAAGGCAAGACAAGAACCAACGGATGGAAACTAATCAAGGAGCGAAGCAACCTGGAACTAAGGAGGAATTTTGTGATGATTAAAACAATTAACCAGTGCGACCGAAGTTGCCTCCAGAAGTTATGAGTGCTCCACCATTGGAGGTTTTTGAGAAGAGATTGGACAGCCATTTGTCTGCTCTTGCTTAAGCCGGGGGTTGGACTAGAAGACCTCCAAGGTCCCTTCCAACTCTGTTATTCTGTAGATCTGAGCTAGGGAAAGGAGGCGTAGCTAAAACTAATGTACATGCTATTTTTTCTCACTGCATGGGGGGGAATTATTACACTGATACCTTTTGGTGTTGGCCATCGCTGTAATTATCTCTTACCTCCCTGGTTTTGGTGAGCATTATGGGCCATATCGGTCTGCTTTCCGATGGATGCAAAGAACGGTTTGATTCAGCTGTTTAATTATAGCGCCATTTATTTATTTATTCCCTCCCCCTCCTTTTCCATGAAAGACGCAGAGAACTTTACAAGAGGAGATGGCAAAAGGCAGCCGGGAGCCATAATTTAGCTTTCCCTGGCTTTTATTTGAGGTCTAACACTACAGGAAAACCTCAGTGTGTGTTTGTGTGTGTGTGTGTGTGTGTTTTGAAAGTGTTGCTCATCAGAGGCTGTTTAGATCACTTGTGTGGGGCTGTGGATCTTTCCATAGCACAGGGGTTTTCCTGTGTGACTCAGGGTCCCCAAATTGTTCCACCTGTCTTAAAACAGGCCTGGTTTGTGTGAAGGGAAGGATGGACAGCAGTGGGTAAGAGGTGAATGGCATCGTTTTGACAATCCCATGGTCAGGGAAATTCGTATTGGAAAAAAGAAAAGCTGGTTTTCCTAGCCAACGGGAAGGAGGAGAAGGAGGAGGAGGAGGAGGAGGAGAAGGAGAAGGAGAAAGAGGAGGAGAAGGAGGAGGAGGAGGAGAAGGAGCAGAAGAAGGAGAAGGAGAAAGAGAAGGAGAAGGAGAAAGAGGAGGAGGAGGAGGAGGAGGAGGAGGAGGAGAAAGAGAAGGAGAAGGAGAAAGAGAAGGAGAAGGAGAAAGAGAAGGAGAAGGAGAAGGAGAAGGAGAAGGAGGACTGTAGGGTCCTTGATGGTCTCTGAACTCGGTTGTCTTTTGCAAACACTTCATTACCCAAATAGAGTAGCACTGATGATGTTGCCTAGGTTGGGTAATGAAACATCTGCAAGAAAAAAAAAACAAGCTCAGAGAGCATCAAGTACCCCTCATTTCAATCCTAAACTACAAATATTCTCCTTCCTAAGTATATTATTATTATTGGTTAATCTGTAGTGAGATTCACAGCCTTTGAGGCTGGTTAATAGCTCAGCAGCTCGAGTCCTAACCAAGGACCTAGGAACTGTTAAGGTATCGGATGTAAGCTGTTCCGAGTAAGGTGGGTTTTTTTTTTGTTGTTATTATTATTATTATTATTATTATTATTATTATTATTATTATTGCCATCAGCTCCTCCAGATACCTTGGACAAGAACGTCTTAATTAGTTCCAACCAGCATGGTCAGGATCTGTGAAAGTTGCAATCCCAAATCCTCTGGAAATTGATGGCAAGCTTTCAACCTCTCTACGGTACGACCCATGTGCTCCTGATCACAAATAAAGGTCATTTTTCAGCTGCAGAAACCCCTCCCTCTTTGGTGCCTTCTCTGGGGCATCCTCTCTCTCCCTTCCCCCTCCTTTTCCTTCTTGCCATTGTCTAAAGGTCTTGGCTAAGCTGTCCTCCCTTGAACTGTTGTGGCGATGGTGGCCTCGGAGATGCCCGTTTGTAGAATCATGGGCTTGGCCAGGACAAATAGAGCAGACATGGACTCTGGACAAACAAGGTCGTGGGGCAGCGGAGGTCCAAGAACACCACAAGCCACAGGGAGACTGCAGTGTGGGTGACAAACATCCCATCCATTCAGCAAAAGCTTTTCCCTCCCCATCCTGTAATTTTATCCGGCAGCATCTCTAAATGGCTTTTCTGAACAATGGAGTTATCAAATTCATTTGTCACGTCGCCTAATCTTTCTGTATGTTCAGCAAACCTCTCGTAATAAAAGCTATTCCCCTCCCCCCCCCTTTTTTTGTATTCTGGATGATATCATCCTCTCCCTGGCTTCCCTCCCCCCCCCTCCAGATCCTGCTTGCTTTCTCTTTCCATTTTTCCCTTTCGTTTTTATTACCAGTTATTTTTCCCCCCGTTCTTTCTAATGAGACCTCCAGGGATATGTAGGTATAAAACGTGCTATGGTTCCTTCTAAAAGCCACCGTCAATAAAGGACCATGGCAGGTGGGGAGGGAGGGAGGGAGGGAGGGAGGGAAGGGAGGAAGGAAGGAAGAAAGAAGAGAAGGGGAAAGGGTTGAAGGAATGAAGGGGGTGGGAGGGAGGAAAAGGAAGGGAAGAGGGAGAGAAGGAAGAAAGGAAACAAACAAGAAAGGAAGGAAAAATGAGAAAGGATGTAAAGGGAAAGGGATGAAGGCATGACGGGAGAGGGAGGGATGGAAAGAAAGAGGGAAGGAAGGAAGGAGAAAAAAGAAGGGAGAGAAAGGGAAAAGGATGAAGGGTTGAAGGGAGGGAGAGTAGGAAGGAAAGAGGGAGGGAGAAGGAAGGAAGGAAGAAAGGAAAGGAGATAGAAAGTATGAGAGGAAAGGAAGGAAGGAGAAGGGGAAGGAAGGAAAGAAAGAAAGGGAGGTAAAGAAGGAAGAAAGGAAGGAAGGAGAAAAGAGTAGGGAGAGAAGGGGAAGAGGGAGAGAGAGGAAAGGAGGAAGAAAGAGTCGAGAAGTAAGGACTTACTGTGTTGAGGAGAAATACAACCCATTGATGAGAACAATACTTTTTCTTTATTTTTGCCAAACTGTGTTTGTACCTTTTATACATATACTGTATACTCTTACCTTTACTCGCGGAGGTTTCATCCAGTGTCGGATGTCCTGCAATGTTTCATTGGCAGGTAACAGGATGGGCTCAGTGTGATGTTCCGGGCATAAGATGGTGCATTCAGCTCCTTGAAAGGATAAAAAAAACAAAAAACGAGAGGAAAAGCAATGCCTCAACTAGGATTTTGAAAAAAAACCCCAATAACAACAACAATATCGGCTCACACATACTACGCTGGCACTTACACACTCCTTGAGGTTAATACTTCTACAGCATCTATTCGGCAAGCTGCCTACTATTTTAATTGGCCCCCGAATATTGTTAGTGTGGATTCATAAAACAGACGGTTTTCTAGCCTCCGGTCACAGATTTCAAAACATAGCAGTAAAAACCTGTGGGTAGCTCAAAAGGCAGAGCTGCTAATTCAAAAGCAGATCTAACAGATCGATTTGCCTGATTCTATAATTCAAAAGGTGATTCTATGCTCAGGCTAAACTGGGAAGGAGGTAAAATCTTGAATATAAGGGAAAAAAGGAGACCAACAGTAGGGATTAAATCAGGAGTGAAATCCAGCAGTTGTCCGTAGAACCGGCAAATACCACCTCTGGCTGGTCCCAGAGTGGGGTGGGAATGGGGATTTTGCAATATCCTTCCCCCAGGAGTGGGGAGGGAATGGGGATTTTGCACTATGCTTCCCCTGCCATGCCTACCAAGCCACGCCCACAGAACTGGTAGTTTAAAAAAAATTGAATTTTACCACTGGATTAAATTCTCTAATGTAGGTCTACCTTTACAGATTAAATCGGCGAGATTCAGAGATGGCCTATCTCCACAGACAAAGAACGGGTTTCCAGTACAACACAACACAAGTTGGGACAATGGTGTCAGCAGTAGGATTAACTTGTAGGCATCTGAACCAACCTCAGGGCTCTGTCCACAAATAGCAACTTGCAGCTACACTGACAGGAGGACCAAGGCAGGAGGACCAAGAAGTCAACTGGATCATATCTAAGTTCCAATATCTAAGGAGCTGCCCCAAAACTGAAGAGGTCAACCTATTCTAGAAAGCATCTGAAGGCAGAAGCAATGGATGGAAACTTATAAAAACTAAAGAGAAATTTCCTAATGGTTAGAACAATTAATCAACGGAATGACTTGACTCCAGAAGTTGTAAGTGCCCCGTCACTGGAGGCTTTCAAGAAGAGTCTGCACAACCATTTCTCTGAAATGGTCTAGGGTTTCTTACCTAAGCAGGGGGTTGGATTAGAAGACCTCCAAGGTTCCTTCCTTGGAGGTCTTCTAAATTTTTTTTTTTTAAAAATCCAGAAATAAGATGGATACTATCAAGGAATTGGCAAGCAGCATCTGCAAGAAAATGTGGGCTTGGTCTACATATAATCACTGTAAGCAAAGCATTCCTTGAGGAAAAACTAAGGAGAAGGATCCAGGAACTAAAGCATTTCAAGTGTCTTAAAGTCCACCCAGAGTCACCTCGTAGGGAAGATGGAGGGCGTGGAAATTTCATAAATAAATAAAATAAATCAACAGCATCCTTTTGAGTGAAGGCTCCGATCCATCAATACCTCCCAGTTTAAGTTACTTCCTTTGTAGGACCTGTCCAGGGTTCTGAAGTGAAGAAGACCCTCACTCCCTAAATCTTCAGTTTTGTTCTCCGGACACAAAAGAATAAATACGCTGAATCAAATATCCCATTGTTAAATTAAAGCAGAGCATGTTTTTTTTTAAAAAAGAAATTACTTTTAAAAATGAGGCTTTGTTCCTTTCCAAATCTGCAACCCAAAAGGTTGTACGCCAATGCAGAAGTCTCCAACCTTGGCAACTTTAAGACTTGTGGACTTCAACTCTCAGAATTACTCAGCCAGCAAAGCTGGGATTCTGGGAGTTGAAGTCCACAAGTCTTAAAAGTTGCTAAGGTTGGAGACCCCTGCGCTAACAGACAAAAAGCTTAATTCTTAAATCAGGGAGAGATGTCAAGTGGAATTTAGAGGGGCGTCTCATTCATCACAGCAGAGATGCTGGCCACCAGTTTATTCCAGTTAATCTGCAGGGATCCTGACTTCCTTTTATTAAAATAATCCCCAAGTGTAATGAATCAGAGATTGAAGACTAGGTCCCTTGAGCCTTGCTTCCTCATTTTACGATGGCAACGGAGCCCAAAATTGAGGTTGCAAAGTGAGAAATGTGTTAAGTGAGTTAGGCCCCATTATGACTGTAACCATGTTGCTTGTATCGTTCAATTATATTGTTTTTATTTGTTTCTTAGTACGATTTGATAGCTTATTAGTAACCTTGACTATCACTAAGTGTTGTATCTTTTTATTCTTGATGAATGTATTTTATTCTCCTTATGTACACTGAGAGTATATGCACCAAAGATAAATTCCTTGTGTGTCCAATCACACTTGGCCAATAAAGAATTCTATTCTGTTCCGTTCCGTTCCGTTCCGTTCCGTTCCGTTCCGTTCCATTCCATTCCACTCCACTCCACTCCACTCCACTCCACTCCACTCCACTCCACTCCATTCCATTCCATTCCATTCCATTCTATTCTATTCTATTCTATTCTACAGACAGGCTGAGGATAACCAACTCAAAACGATAAAGATGGTGCTAGAAGAAGCAGACAACACACAGCACCCTTCAATGAGGCAAGAGAATTAAGGGTACTCCCTGACTTTCTTTCTGAATTCCTGAAATTGAAAAAAAGCAGGTTTCCCCCCCGCCCCCACTTTCTTTCTTGATCCTCCCGTTCTTCTTCTCTGCCTCCCCGAAAACGCAAGCCAAATATTCTTTGCAAAGCACCGGCAAACCTTGGAAGGTATTCAAAAGGTCACCTGTGTCTCCAGGGGCCCAAACACATCATCTGGAGGAAGGCAAATGCAGGGGCCTTTCCTTGCTCGTTGCCTAATGCTGCAATTTACACGTCGGGGGGGGAAAAAAACAGTCCTGGGATTGTTTTGATTATACAATCCATAATTGGCTTCATTATAGAGCGATGAGCTCATTCTGGTCACGTGCTCTTCCCACCACAACCCCCACCCTTGGGATGGGTGCAGAGCAGGCCCTGATGCTCCACTATAGCTGGTTTATAATGAAGGAACAGGAAGGGGGGATGGGGTGGAGACACATGGAAGAGGGGAAGGGGAAATAAATACCCAGCTTCCCTTCCTAGGCTGGGATGCGTCCCCCTTTCCGTTCATTTTTATTGACGGCCTATATATACCCAAGCATCATGAGCAAAGGATGCTCAAAGGAGAAATGTGCTTTCCAGATGGACATGGAACAGAACTGGGTCTAAATTCTTGGCATCTGAAGAAAGGGCTGGGGAAAAAAAATAATGCAAATCGATCACAAAGAAGATAGATAAGAGCTAGATAATGGACCATTCTAGATGACTTGGGATAAGATAGCTTTGAAAGCCCATGGAAGAAAACCTAACAAGAAGAACAGAGTCAGAAGGGACCTTGGAGGTCTTCTACTCCAACCCCGCTGCTCAAGCAGGAAACTTGAGTTCTAGGTTGCTTCTCTCCTGGGTTACTTTCCATCCATCTGGCAGACTTAGCATCAATCGGCATCATGAAAAGTTGCCCGTGGAGATCAGCAAAGACAGAAGGCAACGCTTCTCGACTTGCTCCATCCCTGGATGAACCTTCTGGCACCTGAAACCCTGACTTCTCACTTTAAAAATAGATTCGGGAGCTGCTGTTGTGGTTTCGAAATGTGGGCCAACCGAGTACAAACAAACAAACGAAGAAAAAAAGAGGTGAGGGAGTGGAGTCTGACTCCACTACCCTTCTTGTGGGTGTCTTAAATCAGGGGTCCCCAACCTTGGCAACATTAAGACGTATGGACTTTAACTGCCAGAATTCCTCAGCCAGCCATGCTGCAGGTTGGGTACCATCATAACCCTCTGATAGTATACCTGAGAGGCATGTTTCTGATTTAAACTCAATATTTTGTTCAATTATCAATTGCAGCCGATTATGTATTTTCTCTCAATATCTTCTTGCTTTACTGCACATCCACCACATATGGGAATAGGTGCCATATTTTTTTTGGTCTTTTAATGACGCCGTAATCCCTTACATCGAGGTGAAGTCAGGGAAATTGAATGGAACTGAGTGTTTACTCAGAGTGTTTACTTAGAGCCGAGGTGGCGCAGAGTGCTGGACTGCAGCTACTTCAGCTGAGTGCTAGTTCAGCAGATCAGCAGGGCAAACCTCACCAGCTCAAGGTTGACTCAGCCTTCCATCCTTCCGAGGTGGGTAAAATGAGGACCCAAACTGTTGGGGGCAATATGCTATTAGTTTATTGTCGATTGATGTAAGCCGCCCAGAGTCTTCGGAGAGTGGGCGGCATAGAAATATGATTAATAAAAATAAAATAAAAATAAAAAATACTGGCCGGATGTCTTTCCTGTCGCCGATGCAGAGTTTGCAACAGATAATAACCCATGGTGCCCAGAGAGAGAAATATCCTCTGCTACCTAGGTTCAGGAGCCAGGATAGAGTTCAAAAAACACTACAAGTTTATTTCCTGCTACCTATGCACAAGAATTGTTGGAGAAGTCTCTTCGGACTGCAAGGAGATCCAATCAATCAATCCTGAAGGAAATCAAATACCTTTGGAAGGACAGATCCTGAAGTCAAAAGCTCAAATACGTTGGCCACTTAATTGAAGTTGAAGTCCCTAAGTCTTAACATTGCCAAGGTTGGGGACCTCTGTCTTAAATGACCCCAACTAAGGCTCTTAATGTGAACTGAAACTTAGTGTTAAATATAGTGGTGGAATTCAGCTAGTTCTATCCGGTTCGTGCAAACTGGTAGCGGCGGCTGCAGGTGGCTCTGCCCACCCACCCATACGTAAACACATCCCATGTATCCACATTTTTGATGCTCTGTGCATGCAAACTGTTGCAAACCGTTAGCAAAGGTAAGTGAATATCACCCCTGGTTAAATACCTATTCCGAAGCCCTCCGGACATTGTAACTTCAGGCCGCCACTCAACTGGGTGGGTGGGGAACAATGTCCTTGCATTTCTGAGCAGAGATGGAAGGATCCACTCCAGTTGCCATCCTTTCGACAACGAATCACATTATTTTCATAGCCCTGGAAAGAGAAAGGGAGATGTTAGGCAGGAGGAAACTAAGCAGCACCCAAAAGAAGGAAGAGGTTGTCGATCTCCTGCTCCTCCCCTCCACTCACTACCAAGTTCAGAGACCACCAAGGACCCCACAGTCTTCCTCCTCCTCCTCCTCCCTCCCACCACAAACCCCATTCCCTTCTAGCACTGATGATGATATCTAGTTGGGTAATGAAACACCTGCAAAAAAAATCACTAAGCTCAGAGAGCACTGAGGACCTCACAGTCCTCTTTCTCCTTCTCCTCCTGCAAACCCCACTACTTTCAACACTGATGATGTTACCTCATTTGGGTAATGAAACCTCTGCAAGAAAACTAGCCTGGAATAGCTCAGCAGACTAATGCACTGTAATTTAACTCCAGCTGTCTACAATTAGTAAATTCGAATCTCCAGGCTCAAGGTTGACTCAGCCTTCCATCCTTTCTAAGGTAGGTCAATTGAGGACCCAGTTTGTGGGGGCAATAAGCTGACTTTGTAAAATATACAAAAGTATGAAGGCTGTTGCTTAACGCATTGTAAGCCACCCTGAGTCTCCGGAGAAAGGCGGCATATAAATCATTTTTTTTTAAAAAAAACCAAGCTCAGGTATCACCAAGGACCTCCCATTTCAGTCCTGAGCTACTAATATTCTCCTTAAACTACCTTAATCATTAGTAGTTCATATTCTTGTAAGAGAGTGTTAGCACTGCAATAAATTGGTATTCATCAACCCCCTTCCTGCCCCAGCAATCACTCAACAGGACTCACAGATTGAAGGTCTTCCTCTTTGCACTTAATCTGACACACACTGTCGAACTGGAAGCCGTTGGTGCAATGGTACAGCCCATGGAACATGGAAGGGGGAGGGTCACAGCTCACAGGGATGCAGGCTCCTTGCAGCCACGTCCCATCTTGGGCACACTGGATCTTAAATGTCCTCCTTCCATAGATGTGGAGAGAGAGAGAGAGAGAGAGAGAAATGAATGAGAGGAGGATGGAGGAGAGTCCAGAAAGCAAATAATCCCAGTTTCTCCAACCTCTCTTTGCAATAGCCATTGGTGCAGCCAAGAAATTAAAAGACACTTGCTCCTGAGGAGGAAAGCTATGGCAAATCTGGGTAGCTTACTAAAAAGCAGAGACATCACCCTGTCAATAAAAGTGCGTATAGTCAAAGCGGTGGTTTTCCCAGTTGCAATGGATGGCTGTGAAAGTTGGGCCATAAGGAAGGCTGAGCGCCAAAGAATGGAGGCCTTTGAACTCTGGTGCTGGAGAAGACTCCTGCGAGTCCCTTGAACTGCAAGGCCATCAAATTGATCAGTCCTCAAGGAGATCAACCCTGACTGCTCTTTAGAAGGCCAGATCCTGAAGAGGAAACTCCAGTCCTTTGGCCACCTAATGAGGAGGAAGGACTCCCTGGAGAAGAGCCTAATGCTGGGAACGATGGAGGGCAAAAGAAGAAGGGGACGGCAGAGAACGAAGTGGCTGGATGGAGTCACTGAAGCAGTCGGCATGAGCTTAAATGGTCTCTGGAGGATGGTAGAGGACAGGAAGGTCTGGAGGAACATTGTCCATGGGGTTCATGGACGAGATGGATCGGACACAACTTTGCAAGAACAGCAGCATAAAGAAAGAATGCAGAGAAAAGCATTAAAGATGATTAAAAGACTGGAGGCTAAAACATACATACAAAGAACAGTGGCAGGAATTGAATGTGTCTAATTTACTGAAAAGAAGGACTGGGGTGTGTGTGTGACATCAGCCTTTCAATATTTGAGGGGCTGCCCCTCAAAGAAGAAAGGGTCAACCTATTCTCCAAAACACCTGAAGACAGAACAAGAAGCAACAAGAGCAAAGAAGCAAAAAGAGCCTGAGTAGCGTAGGGGAGTAATGCCTCCCACAAAGGCAGCATTTAAGATCCAGCTGCCTGCAATTACTTGCGAGTTCAATCCCAGGCAGGATCAAGGTCGACTCAGCCTTCCATCCTTTATAAGGTGGGTAAATTGAGGACCCAGTTTGTTGGGGGCAATAAGCTGACTTTGTATAAATATAAATATACAAAAGTATGAAGGCTATTGCTTAACGCATTGTAAGCCGCCCTGAGTCTCCGGAGAAGGGCAGCATATAAATCAAATTAAAAAAAAAACAGATGGAAACTAACCCAGCAGACGAAACAACCTAGAACTTACGGAGAAATTTCCTGACAGGGAGAAATTTCAGTGGAACAGCTTGCCTTCAGAAGTTGTGAGTGTCCCAACACTGGAGGTTTTTAAGAAGAGGTTGCACAACCATTTGTCTGAAATGGTATGGGGTTGGACTAGAGGACCTCCAAGGTCCCTTCCAACTCTGTTGATCAAGATCACCGATCGCTTTCCCTTCTTCGGGGTTTGCTGTTTATGGGTGAGCCACTTGGGAAGCACTCTATCTTTACAGGAGGAGATACACAAACACATTCAGGCCAAATGGCCCGTTTTGGGGAAGGGAAGGGGAGGAGAGGGGAAGGGAGGGGAGGGGAGGAGAAATCCCAAACAAAACAAAAACCTTCTCCATTCAACCAGAATCTTCAAGCGCTTTGTGACCCAAGATTCTGGTCTGTTTGTTTTTTTAATGTGGCGGTGTGGTTCCTCCCTCCTCCCTTCTCCCTTCCTCCAAGTTGTAAAAAAAAACCCAAAAACACCCCCACCAACAACAACGTAGGATAGTGAGAAAGTTTTCCCACCGAGGTTCAAAGGGGGCTCCCCAGGTTGCGATTTTTTGCCAGAAGGAGGCGGGTGGCCCAAAGCTGGCATGCTGAATGAAAAAGACATAGAAATGCAGAACGGGGAGTGAACTTAACTGCCTCTTTCTTTTCTCTTTTTAAAATAAGAAGCAGGTCCGAAACGGTCTCTGCCCCAAAGGGACCCATTAAAGACACTTCTATTTAAGCCCCTCTGAAAGAAAAGAAAGGAAGAAAGAAGAAGAGGGGGGAAAAAACGGGGGTGGGTGGGAGGCGGGGAAAGGACAGCTGTTCTTTTCTGTAGTGGAGATAAAATGAAAAAAAGGGGGGGGATTTGAGTAGCCCTATTTAAGAATCGGGGTATCCGATCTAACCTCCTCTGCTCTCATTAACACCTCCTGTCCCTGAGCGGTGGCTTTTCTCACTTCTATCAGCTTTTCTTGCAAATTGCAAAGGCAGGGATGGATCCTTTGTAGATCGGTCCTTCATCAGCCCCGAGGCAGAGTTTACAGAGTGGGGCAATGGGTGGGGGTGGGGTGGGGTTCTTTTAAAGCTTACCTCAATGATTTTAGGAATCGGATCAAGCAAGCAAGCAAAACTCTAGAAAAAGTGCAGAGAAGAGCAACCAGGATGATTAGGGGACTGGAGGCTAAAATGTACGATGAACGATTGCAGGAACTGGGCCTGGCTAGTCTAGTGAAGAGAAGAACCAGGGCAGACAGGATAGCCGTCTTCCAATATTTGAGGGGCTGCCCCAGAGAGGAGGGGGTCCTGAAAGCATCTGAAGGCCAGGCAAGGAACAATGGATGGAAACTGATCAAGGAGAGATTCAACCTGGAATTTTCTGACAGTGAGAGCAATCAACCCATGGAACAGAAGTTGCCTTCGGATGTTGTGGGAGCTTCTTCACTGGAGGCTTTCAAGAAGAGACTGGACTGCCATCCGTCAGAAATGGTGTAGGGTCTCCTGTTTGGGTGAGGGGTTGGACTAAATGATCTGGAAGGTCCCTTCCAACTCTATTAATCTGAAAAGGATATTGAGACTCTAGAAAGAGTGCAGAGAAGAGCAACAAGGATGATTAGGAGACTGGAGACTAAAAACATATGAAGAACGGTTGCAGGAACTGGGTATGTCTAGTCTCATGAAAAAAAGGACTAGGGGAGACATGACAGCAGTCTTCCAAAATCTCAGGGGCTGCCCCAAAGAAGAGAATGTCAAGCTATTCTCCAAAGCACCTGAGCGTTGAACAAGAAGCAATGGGTGGAAACTAACCATGGAGAGAAGCAACTTAGAACTAAGGAGAAATTTCCTGACAGTGAGAACAATTAATCAGTGGAACTTCTTGCCTCCAGAAGTTGTGAATGCTTCAACACTGGAAGTTTTTAAGAAGAGATTGGATAACCATTTGTCTGAAGTGGTGTAGGGTTTCCTGCCTAAACAGAGGGTTGGACTAGAAGACCTCCAAGGACCCTTCCAACTCTGCTATTCTATTCTATTCTATTCTATTCTATTCTATTCTATTCTATTCTATTCTATTCTATTCTATTCTATTCTATTCTATTCTATTCTATTCTATTCTATTCCATTCTACCCTACTCTATATTCTATTCTATTCTATTCTATTCTATTCTATTCTATTCTATTCTATTCTATTCTATTCTATTCTATTCCATTCCATTCCATTCCATTCCATTCCATTCCATCCTACTCTATATTCTATTCTATTCTATTCTATTCTATTCTATTCTATTCTATTCTATTCTATTCTATTCTATTCTATTCTATTCTATTCCATTCCATTCCATTCCATTCCATTCCATTCCATCCTACTCTATATTCTATTCTATTCTATTCTATTCTATTCTATTCTATTCTATTCTATTCTATTCTATTCTATTCTATTCTATTCTATTCTATTTCTATTCTATTTCTATTCTATTCTATTCTTCCATTCCTATTCCTATTCCTATTCCTATTCCTATTCCTATTCCTATTCCTATTCCTATTCCTATTCCTATTCCTATTCCTATTCCTATTCCTATTCCACTCCTCTATTCTATTCTATTCTATTCTATTCTATTCTATTCTATTCTATTCTATTCTATTCTATTCTATTCTATTCCATTCCATTCCATTCCATTCCATTCCATTCCATTCTTAAAAGCACCTGCCACCATTCTTGCTGGAGAACCTCAGATGGACTCCAGTGGTCTATTATGTGTCCAAAAAGCGACCTACAGACGAATGCCAAAGATCATTGAGAAGATAGCACCTACTTCCTTGTCTTCTGCGAAGGTCCAGGGACATGGTAGCCTGGTCTGCACTTATATTTGCAGAAGGAGCCCACTTTATGTTTCTGAAGCCGGCAACGGCCGGTTTGGAGGTCGGCGTTTTGAATCAAAGGAGGTGCCTTGCACATCAGCTCACAAAGAGCCTCCGGGAAGGACCACAACCCATCTTCCAAGCACGTCAAATGGTTATTGCTTCCTGGGAAAGATTGGGGGTGGGGGAGTGGGGGGGGAACAACAATGTCAGATGGGTGCAAGCGGTTATAAAAACGCTGCTGTGCGGGAGAAAATAAATCAATAAAAATGGGTATTTTGGGGTTCCATCCCCATTGCCTGCAGAGAGAACAGGAAAGAAAGTCCGAGGTGTCATTCTCACAGGCGGGTTCTTATTTTTCTGCCTTTCACTGTACAGGCTTCCAGGCTTCCTGCCTTCCTGCCAGCAACTTGCTGGCCTTGCTGTGCTCTCTGAAGGGAGTTTTTTTTTTATTATTATTATTCAGGTGGCTTTTTCAGGTCAAGAAGCAAGGACTGGAGGTTGATGGAACCTGGGTTTTGGTGTGCATGTGTGTGTATATATGTGTGTGTGTGAGAGAGAAAGAGATAGACAGACAGACAGATGGAGTCAGAGACAGAGAGAGAAAAAGAGAGACAGAGAGACAAAAAGAGAGACAGGGAGAGACAGAGAGAAGGAGACAGAGAGAGACAGAGAGAGAGAGAAGGAGAAAGAGAGAGAGAGAAGAAGAGAGAGAGAGGGAGAGAAAGAGAGACAGAAAGAGAGAGAGAGAGAGGAGAGAGACAGAAAGAGAAAGAGAGAGAGAGACGGAGGGAAAGAAAGAGAGGGGGAGGGAGAAGGAAAGAGAGAAAGAAAGAGAGAGAGACAGAGAGAAAGAAACAGACAGAGAGAGAAAGAGAAAAAGAAAGAGAGAGAGAGAAGGAGAGAGAAAGAGAGAGGGAGGGAGAGTGAGGGAGGGAGGGAGGGAGAGAGAGAAAGAGAGAGAGAGAGAATTTCTACTACTTTAAAACAATAAAGAAGCTTTAAAACTATCCAAAGAAGTTTTAAAGCATCCCAGAAACAAAGTGGAAAAGCAAAAGAATAAAACACATTTGCAAGGCAAGAAACTGGATGGGGGAGAAATTAAAAGTAGATTTTGACAGTTATGCGGAAGAAAATGGGGGATCTGAGGAGGCCATAGCATCCAAGGAAAATTTCTGAAAATCTCCTACTTCCTACCCCCACCCCCACCCCCGAATCTCAGACATCCCAATTATCTATTTCAGGACCATTCTCAGACAGGCCAAACTTCCCTCTCCTCCCTTTTTCGTTTACTAAGAATATTTTTAAAAAATAATAATTCCCAAATCTAGGAGCACATTCAAAGAAAATGTCAGAGGCATCTAAGCTCTGCAGTGGATCTTTGGTTTATCAATCAATCAATCAATCAATCAATTTCTATCCAGTCATAGTCCAGCAATTAATTCTTTGTTTCTCATCCTACACTTGATTTGATGGCACAAGAGCTTCCACAATAGCTGAGGCTATTGTGGAGTTTCTCCATCCTCTTCACTTGGACTTCTTGGAACCCAGGTTAGCCAAAACTCCTGGGACCTAAACTTTGAGTAAACCTACAACAGATTGCATTGCAATTCCCCGTGTCCTGGAAGGACCTTGGTTTCTCTTGCAGAAGATCAGCAAGGCCGACCATCCATGATAATAAAAGAAAAAAATGTGCAAGAGGGCCTTCCGAATCCAGAACGGGAGTTGCAGGGAGAAGGGAAACAACCTTGAGATCTTTTCTGTCTGCTTTTGAGCTGTTGAGGTATTCTTGGACTCTTCTGAATGCTCCTTCCCTCTGCCAGCTTCTCTGCTTTCTTCGGTCTGACTCACCCAGCATGTCCACCACACAGTCCAGCATGGATGATCTCATGCTTGTTTCGGCAGGGTGATGAACTGTGACATTAAGAAACAGTGGCTGGTCTGACATTGGGGATTGAATTTGGAGTGAGTCATCTGGCCCCAATGTGCAGCTCACTGACGGATCAGTGTTAGTCACACCCCACTGATTCAGCATTCAGAATTGCCTTCTCCTCCTTCAACCAGGATACTATAAGGCCTCCTGTCTTGAAGGAGGAGGAGGAGGAGGAGGAGGAGGAGGAGGAGGAGGAGGAGGAGGAGGAGGAGGATCAATTCTAACTTTATCAGCCTGTCTCTTCCTTCAACCAGGATAGTATAAGGCCTCCTGTCTTGAAGGAGGAGGAGGAGGAGGAGGAGGAGGAGGAGGAGGAGGAGGAGGAGGAGGAGGATCAATTCTAACTTTATCAGCCTGTCTCTTCCTTCAACCAGGATAGTATAAGGCCTCCTGTCTTGAAGGAGGAGGAGGAGGAGGAGGAGGAGGAGGAGGAGGAGGAGGAGGAGGAGGAGGAGGAGGAGGATCAATTCTAACTTTATCAGCCTGTCTCTTCCTTCAACCAGGATAGTATAAGGCCTCCTGTCTTGAAGGAGGAGGAGGAGGAGGAGGAGGAGGAGGAGGAGGAGGAGGAGGAGGAGGATCAATTCTAACTTTATCAGCCTGTCTCTTCCTTCAACCAGGATAGTATAAGGCCTCCTGTCTTGAAGGAGGAGGAGGAGGAGGAGGAGGAGGAGGAGGAGGATCAATTCTAACTTTATCAGCCTGTCTCTTCCTTCAACCAGGATAGTATAAGGTCTCCTGTCTTGGAGGAGGAGGAGGAGGAGGAGGAGGAGGAGGAGGAGGAGGAGGAGGAGGAGGAGGAGGAGGAGGAGGAGGAGGAGGAGGAGGAGGATCAATTCTAACTTTATCAGCCTGTCTCTTCCTTCAACCAGGATAGTATAAGGCCTCCTGTCTTGAAGGAGGAGGAGGAGGAGGAGGAGGAGGAGGAGGAGGAGGAGGAGGAGGAGGAGGAGGAGGATCAATTCTAACTTTATCAGCCTGTCTCTTCCTTCAACCAGGATAGTATAAGGTCTCCTGTCTTGGAGGAGGAGGAGAGGGAGAAGAAGGAGTGGGGGAGGAGGAGGAGGAGGAGGAGGAGGAGGAGGAGGAGGAGGAGGAAGAGAAGGAGAGGGAGAAGAAGGAGAGGGGGAGGAGGAGGAGGAGGAGGAGAGAGAAGAAGGAGTGGAGGAGGAGGAGGAGGAGGAGAAGGAGGAGGAGGAAGAGAAGGAGAGGGAGAAGAAGGAGTGGGAGGAGGAGGAGGAGGAAGATAAGGAGAGGGAGAAGAAGGGGGAGAAGGGTGAGGAGGAAGAGAAGGAGAGGGAGAAGAAGGAGAGGAGGAGAAGGAGGAGGAGAAGGAGAAGGAAGAGAAGGAGAAGGAGTGTTTCTTGTCTTATCTTCTAGTGCAGACTGGACAGCCATTTGACTAAAATTGTATAGGGTCTCCTGCTTAAGCAAGGGGTTGGACTAGAAGAGAAGGGACTCCAAGGTCCCTGCCAATCCTGTTATTCTTCAGGCACCTCAAAGCATCACGTTCCAGTTGACAAAACTCCCCTCCCTGAGAACCTACCTTTCAGCTGAGCAGGAGGCTTGCAGGTAAAGGAGCATTTCTTGCCAAAAGTGGTCCCTTCACTGCAGTTAAAAGTAGCAGGATAGACATGGTGCTGGTCTGGAATTCTGCAGTCAATGGGCTCACAGGATACCTGCTTGTTCCACTCCCCATCCAGGCATGTCATGGTGGTGCTTGGCTCCCACTGAAAGAAGGGAAACAGCCGGGTTCATTAAGTCAGGACTTGACCCCTCTCACACCAGGAACATGGGAACATTTGCTGGGATGTTTGCCAATGTCCAACTCCAGATGTGATGGGGCATCACTGCCGTCCCTGAGCTACAGTGGAGCTGTGGCCCAATTGAGCAGGGACTATGACAATTCGCCATAGCCAACTCACCGCAACCAACTCACCGCAACCAACTCACCACGGCCAACTCTCCACGACCAACTGACCATGGCCAACTCCACAACCAACTCTCACAGCCAACTCACCATGGCCAAGGACAAGAGTCATCCAATATCTAATATCCAAGAAATAGTGGAGCAGAATCATTAAAGAAAGGATGAAAAAGGAGAGACAGGATGAAATGTGAATGACAAAAATTCAATTTTTTTTATTGATTTATTTCAAGTAATTAAATTGAATTGTTAAATTGCCCCATGGCAAGTTGGCCGTGGAGAGTTGGCCCATTCCAAACCGAGCAAGCAGAGTAGGGCAGGGTGGTGAAATTAACCAAGCATCCCTATTTGCTTTGGAGACGAAACTCCTTGATCAAAACCAGGCACATGAGTTGGCTCTTGTTCTTAACATCAACACAAACACACAATTTCTCTGCTAGTGAAACCTATAAGCCGGTTGTATTTAGTTAATGGACTCTTCCTTCCTTCCTTCCTTCCTTCCTTCCTTCCTTCCTTCCTTCCTTCCTTCCTTCCTTCCTTCCTTCCTTCCTTCCTTCCTTCCATCCATCCATCCATCCATCTCAGCCTCCTTGCAGAACCAGCTTTTTGCTCTGCGGAAAGGGATCGGCCACAGGGGCCTTCTGCTATGGGGCTTAAGATGTGGGCCATGGGGCAGAGCTGGGAGGGAATCGCAATCCTTTTTGGTGTGCCACTAAATTAAGCAGTCTCTCTCTCTCTCTCTCTATTCCTTCTCCCTCTCTTTATTCCTTCCCCTTCTCTCTCCTTGCCCTCCTCTTCTTTTCTTTCCTCCCTTCTCCCTTCTCTCTTCCTTTCTTCCTTCCCTTTTCCCTCTCTCTTCTTTCCCTCTTCCTTCCTTCTCCCTCTCCTTTTTTTCCTTTTCTCTGTCTCCATTCCCTGCCTCTCTCCCTTTGCCCTCTCTCTCTCTCCCTTCCCTCTTTCTCTTTCCTTCTCTCTTCCTTCCTTTCCTTCTCTCTCCCTCTTTCCTTTCCTCTCTCTTCCTTCCCCCTCTCTCCTTTCCCTCTCTCCCTCTCTCCCCCTTTCTTCTCTCTCTCCCTCCCCCTCCCTTCCCCTATCTTTTCCACCCCCCTCTCCCTTCCCTTTCTCAATTTCCTTCTCTCTCTCTTCCTTTCCTCCCTCTCCCTCCTTCCTTTCCTCTCTCCCTCCTTCCTTTCCTCTCTCTTCCTTCCCCTTCTCTCTTCCTTCCCGCCTGTCTTTTCCTTTCCCCCCTCTCTCACCCTTCCCTCTTTTTCTCTTTCCTCTCTCTCCCTCCTTCCTTTCCTCTTTCTTCCTTCCCTCTCCTCTCTCTCCCTTTCCCCCCCCCTCTCTTCCTTCCCACTTCTGTCTTTTCTTTCTCACCCCCACTCTCTCTCGTCCCAACTTCAGGAAAAGTCAGGAGTGTTTTGCAAACCATAAACAATGGAAAACCTCCAGTGCAGTCCAGGGGTATGCTGATAGCACAGAGTTGGTGCCAAATTAAGATTGGCGCATCCATACAAACATCTTTGCAGCTTGCATGCATACACACACACACACAAACACACAGAGAAAATAATTGGGGGAAACTATCCATTTCTTTCTTTCTTTCTTTCTTTCTTTCTTTCTTTCTTTCTTTCTTTCTTTCTTTCTTTCTTTCTTTCTTTCTTTCTTTCCTTTCTTCCTTCCTTCCTTCCTTCCTTCCTTCCTTCTTTCTTTCTTTCTTTCTTTCTTTCTTTCTTTCTTTCTTCTTCTCCTGAAAAACTCTGGATTCTCTTTGGCTGCAAAGAGCCCACAAGAGAGAGAAATAAAAACAAGCCATTCGGGCTTGGGTGCGGTGTGTGTCTCTGTGTGTGTGTGTGTGTGCGCGCGTGCGCGTGTGTTTGTGTATTGGGGAGGGCAGGTTGGAGAAGGAAAAGAAACAGCCAACTTTCTCCTGGAAGAGAAAGAAGCTAGTCAGTGCTGGGGCCGTGTTAGGGTAAAAACAAACCTCCCGCAACAGAGGCCCAGATGGTTGAACTCGCTCGTCTAAATTGAGAAAACTCAACGTATCTTCCCCGTTTCTTACGGGAAGACGCCACGCTCCTGACCATCCCCCCCTCCCCGAGACAAATTGGGTCTCTGCTGGCTGCCAAAAGAAAGCACCCTAATTTGGATGGTGATAGCAGGAGTCGAAGACATCCGCCAGACTCTCTCCTCCAAAGACATCATAACAAACAGCCTCTTGCTGTTCTCGAGGGAGGGAGATTTCACACACACACACACACCCCTGGTTCTCCTCCTACATTGATTTTCTCCTCTCCCGCCCGCCGTGTGTGTTTTAGGGTTTATTTATTTGCAACGCTCATTGCAAAAAAAAAAGGGGGGGGGAGACGACACGGCTCTGCTTGAATCGCTTGGCATTCTCTTGGTGTCTGCCGGTGAAGTCAAGAATATGAAGAACGGTTGCAAGGAACTGGGCCTGGCTAGTCTAGAGAAGAGAAGGACCAGGGGGGACATGATAGCAGCCTTCCAATATTTGAGGGGCCGCCACAGAGAGGAGGAAGGGGGTTAAGCTATTCTCCAAAGCAGGGATCTCCAACCTTGGCAACTTGAAGGCTTGTGGATGTCAACTCCCAGAATTCCAAAAGCTGGCTGAGGAATTCTGGGAGTTGAAGCCCACAAGCCTTCAAATTGCCAAGGTTGGAGACCCCTGCTTCAAAGCACCTGAGGGAGGCAGGACAAGAAGCAACCGGTGGAAACTAATCAAGGAGAGGAGCAACTTAGAACTAAGGAGAAATTTCATGGCAGTGAGAACAATTAACCGGTGGAACGTCTTGCCTCCAGAAGTTATGGGTGCTCCATCACTGGAGGCTTTTAAGAAGAGACTGGACAACAAATGGTACAGGGGTCTCCTGCTTCAGCTGTGTTACCACTGCTACTTCCCTGCAATCCCATAGCCGAGAAAGACCTCAGTTTCCCAGCCTGTTTAATCATCTCTTCTCCCATCAGAGTCACCTTGGGGGTTGGGATAGTTCCACCAACCTGGCTCTGGGGCAGATTGTTGGTTCCGTGAGCCTGGAGGACATAACCTGTTCGGCAGGTAACATTACACTGGGCGCCATTGTAGTGCCCTCCGTCGGTGAAAGTCAGCATGGCGTTCTCAATGTCCAACTCTTGGCAGTCCATGGTCTTGCAAGAATGGGGGACACAGCTGTTCAGAGAGGGAAAGAAAAAGTCTCAGTTAGAGTAGGATAATCAGACTTCCAAGGTAGGGAATAGCTGGTAGAATGGTAATATCCCAAAGAGTATTGTAAATGTGATTTTCTTCTGAATTTTTTTCCCCGTGTCCTGAAAGAAACTTTTTTTTTCATACTTGATGTTTAGGATGAGTTAAAATGTCCCTCCCTCCCTCCCTCTTCCATTCCTCCTTCCAAGTCCTTCCTTCCTTCTCTTCCCTTTCCTTCCCCTTCCTTTCTCCTCCCTCTCTCCCTCTCCTCCCTCCCTTCCTTCCCCTTCCATTCCTCCTTCCAAGTCCTTCCTTCCCTCTTTCCTTCCTTCTCTTTCCTTTCCTTCTTCTTTCTCCTTCCCTCTCTCCCTCTCCTTCCTTCCTTCCCCTTCCACTCCTCCTTCTGTCTGTCCATCCATCCTTCCTTCCCTCTTTCCTTCCTTCCTTCTCTTCCCTTTCCTCCCCTTCCTTTCTCCTCCCTCCCTCCCTCTCTTCCCCTTCACTTCCTTCCTCTGCGCTTCCTTCCTTCCTTCCTCCCTCTCTCTCTCCCGAGACAAAGCAGAAAAGCTGTCTTCACACATGCAATGTGTGTTCACCCAATTTCTGGCTTGCTTAATCCTAAAGACTAGCCTCTTGGCGACTAATGATGAAAGAACCCCTTCAAATTGCAGGGGATGTTTAAGGAATGGTTCCTTAATTGGTTCAAGGAATGGCCATTGATAGGGCCCCAATTTCTGGATGGGAAATAGAAAGGAGATGAAGAAGAAGGCCACAACACTTATGCCAAGGTGCATCTGCGTTTTAAAAACCACATCAAGGAAAAAAAAACATTCAGGGATTGTGGGGGGAATGAATTAAGGATGCCAAGAGGCATTTTTAATGTGCTGGGGATTCCCTCTGTCAGTGGCACATGGTCAAGCTCAGAAATGAAATATCTTCTCGTAAAGTATATATTTCTCTCTCTCTCTCTCTCTCTCTCTCTCTCTCTCTCTCTCTCTCTCTCTCTCTCTCTCTGTGTGTGTGTCTGTGTCTGTGTCTCTCTCTCTCTCTCTGTCTCTCTCTTTCTCTCTTTCTCTCGCTGTGTCTGTTTGCCTGTCTCTCTCTCTCTCTCTGTCTCTCTCTCTCTGTAACTCTCTGTCTGTCTCTTTTTTCTCTGTGTCTCTGTCTCTCTCTGTGTGTCTCTGTCTGTTTCTCTTTGTGTGTGTCTGTCTCTCTCTGTGTGTCTCTCTGTCTATCTCTCTCTCTCTCTCTCTCTCTCTCTCTCTCTCGGTGTGTGTGTATCTCTCTCTCTTTGTCACTCGGTCTGTCTGTCTGTCTCTCTCTCTCTCTCTCTCTCTCTCTCTCTCTCTCTCTCTCTCTCTCTGTGTGTGTGTCTGTCTCTCTGTCTGTTTCACTGTGTGTGTGTCTGTCTCTTTCTCTCTGTCTGTGTCTGTCTGTCTCTCTCTGTGTGTGTCTGTCTGTCTCTCTGTCTCTCTCTCTGTCTCTCTCTCTCTGTCTCTTTGTGTGTCTGTCTCTCGCTCTCTGTGTTTCTGTTTCTCTCTCTGTGTGTTTGTGTGTATTACCATCTGTGCTGCACAGCTGTAAATTGAAGGGTGTGTGAGAGAAAAAACACACAGCCCCTCCTGCAGAAGCTGGCTCTTGGCTGCTTCCACAAATGTATGGATAATAAAATACGGTTCAGAGGATCTGAGGAAAGCAAAGCATACTACATATCAAGTATGCAATGCACACTCTGCACTTAAAAGGAAAGGAAAAACACATGCTATCTGGTGGGGGTGGGGAAACGGTATGAAATTGAAACCGGGAATTTAGGACCTCCCAGTTCTTGGCCCATGTCAATTCTCTTGGTAGAAGCTGATAGCAGCTCGGTAAAGGTAAAGGTTCCCCTCGCACATATGTGCTAGTTGTTCCCAACTCTAGGGGGCGGTGCTCATCTCTGTTTCAAAGCTGAAGAGCCAGCGCTGTCCGAAGACGTCTCCGTGGTCATGTGGCCGGCATGATTCAACGCCAAAGGCACACGGAATGCTGCTCCCTTCCCACCAAAGGTGGTCCCTATTTTTCTACTTGCATTTTTGTACGTGCTTTCAAACTACTAGGTTGGCAGAAGCTGGGACAAGTCACTGGAGCTCACCCCGTTACACAGCACTCAGGATTTGAACCGCTGAACTGGTCTGAACTTTCAATCGACAAGCTCAGCATCTTAGCCACTAAACCACGGCGTCCCTTAGAAGCTTGGTATAAGCCGTTAAACATATGGAATAATCCACAATCTTCAACCCTAGCTGTTCGGCATGTCACCTGATTTGACCTCAAAATGCCTTCAAAAGCTTAGGAAGGGGATCACAGGGTGATGAGATCCAAGTTCCTCAACCCTCTTTCTTCAGGAGACCACCTGAATCTGACCTCAAAATGCCTTCAGAAGCTCAGGAAGGGGATCACAGGGTGATGAGACCCAGCTCCCTCAACCCTCTTTCTTCAGGAGACCACCTGTATCTGGCCTCAAAATGCCTTCAGAAGCTCAGGAAGGGGATCACAGGGTGATGAGACCCAGGTTCCTCAACCCTCTTTCTTCAGGAGACCACCTGTATCTGGCCTCAAAATGCCTTCAAAGGCTCAAGAAGGGGATCACAAGGCAATGAGAGATGCTAACCAGAATCCTTTCCAGAAGAAGAAGACCTTCCCCAAGCCAAAGAAAAGCAGAAGAGCTGGAAGAGTTCGGAGCAGCAGGCAAATCATTTAAGCTTCCTGCCCAGGGTAAAGTCCTACTGGGAAACCGCTCAACATGCCTTGGCAAAGACCGCAAGTTTTTTGATGCTGGAATTTGAATATGATCATAGATTTATTATAACCCACTCCTTGAGCTTTGAGACGCAAGCGTGGTGATAATATTTCCTCTTTTTTGGGTTCAAAAAGAAATCCGAGCTGATTCGCAGGAGAAAAGGGGGCCCTACCACATCAAGGTAAAAAGCTCTGTTTTCCAAATCTCTCAATAGCGGTCATGGAGAAAGGCTCCCTGAAGCTCTCCAACCAGTATCCAGAACAGAGAGATGGTTTCCTTTGCAAAAAACCAAACAATACACAAACGTGTAATTGCTTCCCAGCAGGCCTTCAAATCTTAATTTTTACACATGGAAGAAGAAGGCTCCATTGCTAGCTCACCAAGGCTCAGGAAGAAGCTTTGGAACGCACCTGGGAAGCCGTGGCAAATCAATTCGACGACCCCAGTGTTTTGGTTGGGAAGGAGACCACCCAGAATTCTCTTGAAAGAGGCATGAATATCAGAGAGAGCCGTGGTGGCGCAGTGGTTAGAGTGCAGTACTGCAGGCTACTTCTGCTGATCGCCGGCTGCCAGCAGTTTGGCAGATCGAATCTCACCGGGCTCAAGGTTGACTTGGCCTTCCATCCTTCCGAGGTGGGTAAAATGAAGACCCAGATTGTTGGGGCCGAGAGGCTGACTCTGTAAACCGCTTAGAGAGGGCTGCAAAGCACTGTAAAGTGGTTTATAAAGCTGTGCTATTGCTTTTCTCTATCTATCTACCTGTCTGTCTGTCCATTATCTATCTATCTTTCTTTCTTTCTTTCTTTCTTTTTCTTTCTTTCTTTCTTTCTTTCTTTCTTTCTTTCTTTCTTTCTTTCTTTCTTTCTTTCTTTCTTTCTTTCTTTTTGTCTATCTATTCATCTCTCCATCTACCCATCTATCTATAGAAGCCACAGTGGCGCATTGGTTAGAATGCAGTATTGCCGGCTAACTCTGCCCACTGCCAGCAGTTCGATCCTAACCGGCTCAAAGTTGACTCAGTCTCCCATCCTTCTGAAGTGAGTAAAATGAGAACCCAGATTGTTGGGGGCAATAGGCTGACTCTGTAAACCGCTTACAGAGGGCTGGAAAGCACTGTGAAGCAGTATATAAGTCTAAATGCTATTGCTGTAGCTGATTGGATGTTGCATTAGGAGCTGTGGTGGTGCAGTGGTTAGAATGCAGTATTGCAGACTGGTTCTACTGACTGCCAGCAGTTCGATCTTGACTGGTTCTTCCGAGATGGGTAAAATAAGGATCCAAATTGTTGGGGGCAATATGCTAACTCTGTAAACTGCTTAGAGAGGGCTGTAAAAGCACTATGAAGTGGTATATAAGTCTAAGTGCTATTGCCCTTCCTTCCTTCCTTCCTTCCTTCCTTCCTTCCTTCCTTCCTTCCTTCCTTCCTTCCTTCCTTCCTTCCTTCCTTCCTTCCTTCCTTCCTTCCTTCCTTCCATGGTGGTGCAGTGGTTAGAATGCAGTATTGCCGGCTGACAATCCAGCAATACTGCAATACATCCCCCAGTGGGTTTTTCAGCAACGCTTTCTCTCCCGTGATTCCCCGAAGCCTTTTTTTTTTTCCCTAGCTCTGCCAGCTTCTCACTGTGGGGCTTGGCCCCAACATCCACCAACCGGACCTTGGGTTTGAAACCAGATCTGGCTAACGAGAAGTCTCTGAAATTACTTGCCTCCCTCGGAGCGATTTGAAGCCAGGTCTCTTGCTTCAGCCCAAACTTCTCTGTGCCAAACTTGGTTTTGCTCTTCTCACGTTGGGAGTTTCTTTCTTTGCAGCAAAAGGGCAGAGATGTCGCAGGGCAGGGCCCCGTACAAATGTTTAGGTTTATTTCCACCTTGGATCTTAATCTGCATTTCACCCATTATTCCCTTGCTCGCTGATAGCAATAGCCGTAGCACTTAGACTTATCTACTGCTTCACA
Organism: Masticophis lateralis; assembly: GCA_030761175.1. Lineage (NCBI taxonomy): Eukaryota > Metazoa > Chordata > Lepidosauria > Squamata > Colubridae > Masticophis > Masticophis lateralis. Next base: position 7,526,138 of record JAUDYJ010000015.1, read on the forward strand.
GTGTTTCACAGCCCTCTCTAAGCGGTTTATAGAGTCAACCTCTTGCCCCCAACAATCTGGGTCCTCATTTTAGCCACCTCAGAAGGATGGAAGGCTCAACTAACCTTGAGATGGTCAGGATCGAATTCCTGGCAGTGAGCAGAGTCAGCCGGCAATACTGCATTCTAACCACTGCACCACCATGTATGTATGGAAGGAAGGAAGGAAGGAAGGAAGGAAGGAAGGAAGGAAGGAAGGAAGGAAGGAAGGACCTGGAGGGATGGAGGAAAGAAATTGTAAGTCATCCTAAAAAACATAAACATAAAGGAAGAAAAATAAGTTTTATGGGGACACAGGAAAAAGGATTTCAGCACCTCCCTAATCCACCGCCCACCCAGCTGGTTTTTGCAGCAAATGCAGAATTTAAAACCTGGCCCGATTTCTTCCTCCGTGCTTCGAACCCCACCACTGTTTCCCGCTCAAGGCTGACGTAAATATCCACTGAAAAGCAAAGAAAGCAGGTTTTGGTGTGTGCGTGTGTGTCCCGTGAGAAGAATTAAAACCCAAATGGCAAAGATCTCTTCCCTCTTTCCCGGAGGGGAGGTCTGTCTTCTTGAGCTTCTCATTGAAGTCCAAAGTTGGAACTGTGCCGAGGGGACTGAGGTCACCCAGAGAGGTCAGCAGAGGTGGAAATAATCTATGGACCTTCTCCCTTGTGGGGTTAAATGGCCCGGCCTATTTGTATTCAGGGAGAACCACATGGGTTCTGCCAACAAGGCCAAAGGTCAATCGCCCCCTTTCCCCCCTTCTTATTCAACACGGACTTCTGAAGTCGGCGACTAATGAGCGGTAAAGAACCAGAAAGCGGCTTACCTCTGTTCAGCTGGGCTGTAGGTCTGTCCGCTTTGACAGCTGCTGACAGTGATGGGGTCAAAATTCTGGAACGAGCGCAAGGCCACCCCGGAGATTGCCACATACTGAGATCTGAAGGTGATGAGGATGGCCCGAGTCCGGTAGAAATGCTGGCTAAGGTCATGGACAACCGGGATAATCAAAGGGTTTTTTCGGCAGCTCAAACCGTGCTCTCCTGGGATGGGGTGGGGGTGGGGGGTTAGAGAGAGGAAAAAGAGAGGGGGGACAGGGTTGGTGGGGAAGAGAGAAAAGATTGAGGAGGGTCTCTTAATTGGGCAGAAGAAGCTAAATGGAAAGAAGAAGTACAACAATGCTTGAGCACGGGGCTGGGTTATCTCTCAATTATCTATCATCTCTCTCTCTCCATCTCTCTCTCCCTCCCTCTCTTTCTTTATCTATCCATCTATCTATCTATCTATCTATCTATCTATCTATCTATCTATCTATCTATCTATCTATCATCTGTCTATATATCATCTGTCTGTCTGTCTATCTATCATCTATCATCACCTATATTATCTTTCTGTCTCTCTATCATCTATCTATCATCATATTTATATCTATCTATCTATCTATCTATCTATCTATCTATCTATCTATCTATCTATCATCTATCGTCTACTAACATCTATCTACCTATATCATCTGTCTGTCTATCATCTGTCTGTCTGTCTGTCTGTCTGTCAGTCTATCTATCTATCATCTATCTATCTATCTATCTATCTATCTATCTATCTATCATCTATCTATCTATCTATCTATCTATCTATCTATCTATCTATCTATCTATCTATCTATCTAAAATATCTACCTCCAAGGTCCCTTCCAACTCTGTTATTCTGTTATCCTTAGAAATAACATAGTAAGTAAATAGTAAGATCACTGACCTCCGTGTATTCCGCTGTGCCCTCAAAACCTTTTTGTTCCGCCAGGCCGGGCCATCGATGTGAATATTTTAAAATTGGTTTTAATCTGGGATTTTTAAATTTGGGGTTTTATATTGAGCCAAATTAGTTAATATTTTTAATTTTTAAATTGTTGTTTGTCTTGTGCTTTTAATTAGGCTGTGCACCGCCCCGAGTCCTTCGGGAGAGGGGCGGTATAGAAATATTGTTATTATTATTATTATTATTATTATTCCTCCATTGGATCTTTACTGAATAGGATTCTAAGTGAACATTGCAAGGGATCCGAGCCACATGCTTGGCATCACTTAAAATGCCACCCAGCGAGAATCCAGGGTTGTTAGCTTAGCTTTGTGCTAATCGACCCCTAGGTTAAAATCAACAACAAATACATATAAATATAGAAAGAATCAATAAAAATTGTTTCCCCATCCCAATGAACTGGTGGAACTCCGTGAAATTCCTGCTGTGGACCCTGCTGTTGATTTTTGTGTGACATTTTTTTAAAAAAATCTTCCTGTTCCCTGGCCTATCCCAAAGTGAATGTTGTCTTATAATTCAGCTAGCGTTCTCACCGAGATCATGACTTTGGTTTTCAGTGTCCACCAGCTGCACAAAAATTGACTCTTGTTTCTGGTCGAGCTCCACCTCCAGCCATGTCCCATCTGTTACCAAGTGGATAATCACTGCAGCGGCTACCATAGGTTGGGTATAAAAAGCCTATGGGGGGGGGGGAGAGAGAGAGAGAGAGAGAGAGAGAGAGAGAGAGAGAGGGAGAGAGGATCAGTTCTCACTTAAACATAACCATCAATGGTCCAAGTTGGAAGCTTCAGCAAAGGTAGAGTGTTGAAGGCTTGAATTTCAATCCCTTGAGGGCAACTGGTAAGATGGGAAAGACCTTTAACCAGTAGGGAGATGCTACCACTCTTGGTGAACCTCCAGAACTAAGAATTCTTGTTGTTGTTGTTAGTTGTGAAGTGGTATCTGATCCATTGCGACCCCGTGGACAACATTCTTCCTGACCTCTACCTTCCTGCAGAGACCATTTAAGCCAGGGGTAGGTTCTACTTACCTTTACTCAGTGGTAAAATGTAAAATTTGTTACTACCAGTTCTGTGGGCATGTCTTGGTGGGAGGTAGGGGTGGGGTAATGAGACTGGGTGGGCGTGGCCAACTTTTTTTTTTTTTTTACTTTTAAAACCTTTCTTTCTACAACCTCTTCAGCCGAAGAAGTTGTAAAAAAAATGCTTTTAAAAATCTCGGACGATCCCAGCTGAGTTGCCTGATCAGCAGAGGGTTTTTTTTTTACTTTTAAAAACAAAGACAGATTCACATTCCAAGCTTCTCTCTCTCAAGGCTGTATCCCAAGGTTACCTACAGCAGCCCAAGGGGAGTGACCTCTACAACCCACAAAATTGCTCCATTGGCGAATGTGATTGATGGCACACCCTGGGGGTGAGGGAGGAAACAGGATCATAATTGGAGCGTAAATTACATAGGGTCAGAACTGGCTTCACTTGGGAAGTGCCAACATGAGGCTTCTAATAAATAACTGGATTTCTTCAGAAGATTAGCTCGAGACTTATGATTTAATTAGGGCATCCTTTGGAACCCTGACAACGTGACAAACTAGAATTTGTCCTTGAGAAGTGACAAAACTCTATTGAATGGCATTACTTCTGCTTCTTTCTAAACTTCATTATGTTATCTAATTGCATTGCATATTTACCTTCAGCCAGAAAACTGTGTGAGTATGGTTGGCGGTGCAGGGGTACCACGCATATTGGGCCATAGCATCATTGAAGTCGTACTCCTTGGTGCGGCACATCTGATAAAAAGAAGAACATGATGTCCAGTTGGAGGGGGAGAAGCCTACATAAAGTCCCTGCAACCAATGGATGAAACCTATCTGTTGGCCTATAGGCTTGTACGGGGTCTAGGACAACTCATTGTGGACAACTTGCTGTCCTGACAACTCACCTCAGGACAATTCAATGCTGTATTAATCATTTCATTCAGGTACAATTGAAGTGTCATGGTGACGCGGTGGTTAGAATGCAGTATTGCAGGCTAAACTCTGCTCATTGCCAGGAGTTCGATCCTGACTGGCTCAAGGTTTCCTTCCTTCCTTCCTTCCTTCCTTCCTTCCTTCCTTCCTTCCTTCCTTCCTTCCTTCCTTCCTTCCCATGGTGTGGCAGTGGTTAAAATGCAGCACTGCAGGCTAAAGCTGGCCACTGCCAGCAGTTCGATCCTGACTGGTTCAAGGTTGACTCAGCCTTCCATCCTTCTGAGGTTGGTAAAATGAGGACCCAGACTGTTGGGGGGCAAGAGGCTGACTGTGTAAACTACTTAGAGAGGGCTCTAAAGCAGTGGGAAGTGGTATATAAGTGCTATTGGTACTTTTATTATTGGTGGCCATGTGTTTGTCGAAATGATTGTAAATCTTGTATTTCTGGTTTGACATCGTTAGGCCACGGTTCCATTGAAATTAAATTAACTTTTGTATTTGTTCAATTGTTCTGTGGAGAATTGGTGACGGTGAGTTGTCCCATTTCATATGCAGAGACCCATTCCATATACTAATCTCCAAACTAAAGGTTAGCAAAATGCCACGATAGGGCTCACATCACACACAACGCCTCAACAAATAAGCCATGGGGTAGGTCCGGTGTGACAGTTTGTTTTAGACAACAAGAAGAGATGTCAGCTGGGTTCTCAGATGCTCTGATCCACAAACCATCAACCCTATTTTAATTGATTGTTATACAAACCAAGGAGTTTATACAGATATGAGCTCCAGTGGCGCAGTGTTTAGAGTGCGGTATTGCAGGCTACTTCTGCCGACTGTTGACTGACTGCAATTTGGTAGTTTGAATCTCACCAGGCTCAAGGTTGATTCAGCCTTCCATCCTTAAGAGGTGGGTAAAACGAGGACCCAAATTGTTGGAGGCAAGAAGCTGACTCTGTACATCGCTTAGAGAGGATAACTCTGCTGTCTGCCAGCAGTTTGATTCCCACCGGCTCAAGGTTGATTCACTGTTACGTCTTTCCAAGGTTGGTAAAATGAGGATCCAGATTGTTGGGGGCAATAGGCTGACTGTAAACTGTAAACTGTAAACTGCATAGAGTGGGCTGCAAAGCATGAAGTGGTATATAAGTCTAAGTGTTATTCCTATTGCTTCCTTCCTTCCTTCCCTCCCTTCCTTCTTTCTCTCCCTCCTTTTCTTCTTTCTCTCCCTCCCTCCCTCCCTCCCTCCCTCCCTCCCTCCCTCCCTCCCTTCCTTCCTTCCTTGCCATGGTAACACAATGGTTAGAATGCAATATTGCAGGCTAATTCTGCCTACTGCCAGCAGTTCGATCTGCCAATGGCCTGTAAACCGCTTAGAGAGGGCTGTAAAAGCACTGTGAAGCGGTATATAAGTCTAAGTGCTATTGCTATCGTTCATTAGCCCTAATGACGGGACCGTCCTGCAACCGGATACGAAGGAGAGAAAAATTTTTGAAGGGAACATTGTGGACTTTTATGGTGGCAAACATGGAAAAGGAATTCCACAGAATTTCAAGTACGAACGATTTCCTTACATCCACACAGATTAAAAAAAAACAAATAAAAATCAAGTATTCGGAGAACGGAGCAGCTAGGCTGGCCAAAAGTGAAGTCATGATTTCTCTAATTTAAATCCCCTCCAAAAAAAAAAAAAAGAAAGAAAAGAAAAGAAAAGAAAAAGAAAAAGAGGGAAGGAATCCATGGGCAAAACATAAATCAGGTTTAATGGGTTGGAAAAAGTTTTTTCAGTTTTGTTAAATAAAAATAAATAAAAAATAGAAGGGATGGGGAAAGGCGGGAGAGAGAAAATAAGAAGAGAAAGAAAATGCAAACTGGGACCAATTTTTTTTTTTTTTTTGCAGAGACTTGCCAATGGATAGTGTTACATTTTACAGCAATGCAAGATTTTTTTACATAAAGTATCTTTGGCGTTTGTAATTCATTCCAGCAATTTTGACATGTATCATTTTCAACAGTCTGTCTCGGTGGAATGGGATGGTGGGGGGGGGGGGGGAGGCGGGGAGAGGGAGAGAGGGAAGACTGGTTTTGATTTTAATACCTCTCCCTGTTAGGGGACCGATTCCTTGCCCACATCTGCAATTTATACAGTCGTGGGGGCTCACCAAGAACTGATGGCGCACCCCTGTTTCTCCCCCCCCCCCCGCAACCCTTGCAGTGTGCCTCTCTTCTCCGTTTCCTCCAACCCCACCACCACCACCCCCAAGACAGGCCGAGGGAAACTGAACTGGGAGGAATGGAGTTTGGCACCCGTCACTTGTCGCTGAATGGATGAGTGAGAACTGGCTTTTTAAAAACTGACCCCCCAGCCTCTGCTAAAAAACTTGAGCGGAGCCCAAAGCAAACCCGCGGGTGAGCTTCAGGAAAGCTCTGTTCGTTTTTAAAATATCAAGGTTTCCATATTATGTTATTTTATTTTGCCTCTCTCCCTCCATCTCTCTCTCTCTCTCTCTCTCTCTCTCTCTCTCTCTCTTCGTGGTTTTTTTTTTTTTTTTTTTTTTGTGAAGCTCAGCACTTTTCCTATGAAAGAAGCTTGCAATCAGAAGGAGAACTGCTTGGCTTTGTTGAGCTCTCTTGTGCAGTTTAGGGATGGAGTGGAGGGTCCGGCTTTCTTCAGAAACTGTTCCTCCATCCTGCATGGCATTGAAGGGATGAGCGGAGCTTATCCTGGGTCAGAATTGCCAGAGATCGTTTATGCCCCCAAAGTCTTTTGCAGGAAGTCTTCCAAATGAGGCCAAGTTGCGCTATAACTCTTGGGATTCTTTGATCACATTCTTTTCGAACCATCTTTCAAAATATGGGAATATTTTGGACAGGCGAATCATGGCTGTTGGCAGGCACTAGGCTAGCCCTTTTCTAGCCTGAATTTCTTTCAGAGTCTTTTGTTCGGACATACAATATTCAGCGAACGTTCCTAGTGTTCACATAGTATTAAATGCAGAAAGCAACTGAAATTGTCTGTTTGTCTGTCTGACCATCCAACCAACCAACCATGCATCCGTCTCTCCATCCATCTCTCCATCCCTCCATCCCTTCATCCATCCCTCGATCCATTTCTTTCTCCCTCCCACCACCTACCCATCCATCCTTCTCTCCATCCACCCACCCACCCACCCACCCATTATCTATCTATCTATCTATCTATCTATCTATCTATCTATCTATCTATCTATCATCTATCTATCTATCATCAATCTAACATCTATCTACCTACATCATCCGTCTGTCTGCCTATCGGAGGCCGTGCGGATCTGGATGGGGGGCAACAGGCTCCAACTCAACCCCTCCAAGACCGAGTGGCTGTGGCTTCCGGCATCCCGATATGGCCAGTTGACTCCATCACTGACCATTGGGGGCGAGTCATTGGCCCCCACGGATAGGGCTCGCAACTTGGGCATCCTCCTGGATGCACGGCTGTCTTTGGAGGAGCATGTGACGGCCGTGGCCAGGGGGGCTTTTTATCAGGCTCGCCTGATACGCCAGTTGCGTCCCTATCTAGATCGGGATTCCGTACGCACAGTCACTCAGGCACTCGTCATTTCCCGCCTGGACTACTGCAATGCTCTCTACATGGGGCTCCCCTTGAGGTGCACCCGGAGGCTCCAACTGGTGCAGAATGCGGCCGCGCGGGGGATTATGGGAGCAAGGGGGCGCTCCCATGTGACACCTCTCCTGCGTGAGCTGCATTGGCTTCCGGTGGTCTTCCGGGTGCGCTTCAAGGTGTTAGTGACCACCTTTAAAGCGCTCCATGGCATAGGGCCTGGGTACTTGCGGGACCGCCTTCTGCCACCAATAGCCTCCCACCGGCCAGTTCGCTCCCACAGAGAGGGACTCCTCGGGGTGCCGTCGGCCAGACAATGTCGGCTGGCGACACCCAGGGGGAGAGCCTTCTCTGTGGCAGCACCAGCCCTCTGGAACGATTTGCCCCCGGAGATCCGTACGATACCCGATCTCCGGGCTTTCCGCCGTGCCCTAAAAACTTTTTTATTTCGTCAAGCTGGGCTGGCGTAACCCCCCCCTCTTTTTTAAGCTTAAAGTTTTATGGGTTTTAAATTTTAATTGCCTATTGGGTTTTTAAATTTATTGGGCCAAAATTATTTAATTCTTTTATTAATATTTTAAATTTTGTATTGGAGTGTTTTTTATTCTTGGCTGTACACCGCCCTGAGTCCACTAGGAGAAGGGCGGTATATAAATTTAAATAAATAAATAAAATAAAATAAATCTTCTGTCTGTCTGTCTGTCTGTCTATCTATCCATCCATCCATCCATCCATCCATCCATCCATCCATCCATTCCTTTCTCCATCTGTCTCTCCATCCATCCACCCACCCACCCACCAACCCACCCATCCATCCATCCACCCACCCACCCATCCATCCATCCATTCTATCCATCCCTCTCTCCATCCATCCATCCATCCATCCATCATCTCCTTTATGTCCAATGTTCCACACAACATCTACGATCAATCAGACATTGGCAAATGCCAAACTGGACCTCCTCAGCCAGAGTACCTATGCCATGCCATAACATATGGCAGTCAAGTGATCCATCAAATATCGGCACAAGAAATGTTACCTCCAATGATCTCCACTTATTTATTGGATTCGGTTTTCAAACTAACTCAACCATTCCCATTCATTAAATTTTCCCAATGGAATTGATGTTCCCAAATATCTCAGGCATTTATGGCCTTTAATTCGGCCAATTTCGAGGAAATGTAAAATTTAGAAGGAACTCCTTATCAAATCGCCCCATTTTTTTTCCAGGTCTGGCCCCTATATTTAAAAGTAGCCCCAGTTTGATGCATCTCAAAGTCAAAAGTCTCTTAGGCACTTCAGTGTCTCAATCCTGGAAGGGCTGCCCCAAAGAAGAGGGAGTCAAGCTATTCTGCAAAGCACCTGAGGGCAGGACAAGAAGCCATGGGTGGAAACTCATCAAGGAGAGAAGCAATTTAGAACTAAGGAGAAATTTCCTGAGAGTGAGAACAATCAATCAGTGGAACAACTGGCCTCCAGAAGTTGTGGCTACTCTATCACTGGAGGTTTTCAAGAAGAGATTGGACAACCATCTGCCTGGAATGCTAGAGGGTTTCCTGCTTGAACAGGGGATTGGACTAAAAGAAGACCTTCAAAGCATCTTCCAACTCTGTCATTCTGGGTTTTTTTTTGTTTTGTTTTTTTCCTTTCTGCTTGCAGATGGAATTGAAAGCCTTTGCATTTTGCTTCCTGGCATCCCCCTCTGGAAAGCTGTTTTCAATTAGAGCTATCCTGAGAGCTTCTGCCTTCGAGTGGGTTCTAAATCCAGGTTTGCCCCTTCCTTCCACCCACCCACCCACCCACACGGTAGAGGAAAGCAAGAGACAGAGCAAAGGAGGATCAAGAGTTGGGACTTTCCCCTGGGATGCGGTGAGATTTCCCTGTGACTCACGGAGTCTGATTTTTGCCAACAAGAAGGCCACATGTTTCTCTTCACCACTGATCCCTCAAGGCTGCCAGAGTTTTCTCCTGGAGTCCTAAGCCCCAGAAATTTCTGTAGGAGGCCAGGGGAAAAGTAATCGAGCAGTCATGCGTGAAAAAATATTCATGTTCACCCCTGATCCCTGCCTCTCCAAACTTCGGTACAGCATTCTGCGAAAACGGCTGTGCTTTGGGTGGGTTCTATTGCTTTCCTGCAATAGCTGTAGCACTTTGACTTATATACTGCTACAGGGTGCTTTTATAGCCCTCTCTAAATGGTTTACAAAGTCAGCCAATGGCCCCCAACAACCTGGGTCCTCGTTTTACCGACTTCGGAAGGTTGGGAAGCTGAGTCGGTCAAGATCGAACTGCTGGCACTGGACAGAATTAAGCTGCAATTCTGCATTCTAACCACTGAGCCACCAGGGCTCTTAGATAGATAGAGATAGAGATAGAGATAGAGATAGAGATAGAGATAGAGATAGAGATAGAGATAGAGATAAGAGATAAGAGATAAGAGATAGAGATAGAGATAGAGATAGAGATAGAGATAGAGATAGAGATAGAGATAGAGATAGAGATAGAGATAGAGATAGAGATAGAGATAGAGATAGAGATAGAGATCTGAGCCTGGTGGTGCAGTGGGCTAAGTGCTGTTAAAGTAGCACTTAGTTGCCAACTGCCTGCAATTACTGCAAGTTCAATTCTCACCAGGCTCAAGGTTGACTCAGCCTTCCATCCTTTCGAGGTAGGTAAAATGAGGACCTGGATTGTGGGGCAATAAGCTGACTTTGTATAAAAAAAGAACATCGCTTAGAGGGGGCCAAAAGCCCTACTAAGCAAGTATATACAAAAGTATGAAGGCTATTGCTTAACCATTGTAAGCTGCCCTGAGTCTCTGGAGAAGGGCAGCATATAAATCAAATTAAGAGAGAGAGAGAGAGAGAGAGAGAGAGAGATGATGATGGATGGATAGAGAGATAGAGATAGCTAGCTAGCTAGCTAGCTAGCTAGCTAGCTAGCTAGATAGATAGATAGATAGATAGATAGATAGATAGATAGATAGATAGATAGATAGATAGATAGATGATGGACGGATAGTAGATAGATAGATAGATAGATAGATAGATAGATAGATAGATAGATGATAGAGAGATAATAGATAAATAGATGATGAATGGATAGATGGATGGATGGATGGATGGATGGATGGATGGATGGATAGGTGGATAGGTAGATAGGTAGATAGGTAGGTAGGTAGGTAGGTAGGTAGGTAGGTAGGTAGATAGATGATGGACGGACGGAGATGATAGATAGATAGATAGATAGATAGATAGATAGATAGATAGATAGATAGAGATAGAGATAGAGATAGATAGATAGATAGATAGATAGATAGATAGATAGATAGATAGATAGATAGATAGATAACAATAGCACTTAGACGTATATACCACTTTTCTGTGCTTTACAGCCCTCTCGATGTAGTTTACAGAGTCAGCCATTTGCCCCCAACAATCCGGGTCCTCATTTTACTGACCTCAGAAGGATGAAATGCTGAGTCAATCTTGAGCCGGTCAGGATCGAACTACTGGCAGCAGTTCTCTCAGTACTGCATTCTAAACCACTGCGCCACCACGGCTCATGCAAGATGGAAACAGAGCTCTGGCATAAACCCGGGAGGGAGAACCACCCAAGCTGATTCCATAGCATACAAAGAGGCATTCCGTATTGGGGGGTTGACGAATGGATAGGGACAGGGAGGTATGCTGGGAGACCCCACGGCAGCAACTGCCCCCTCCCCTTCAAATGAGAGGGCTTGAATTCGATGGGCAGCATGAAAGGACATCAAAGGGAGTTCTTTAGTTCTGATTAAACTGTCCCTGCAGCTCACCCATCAAAATTGAAAGAACAAGATGGCTTCGGTCTGCTTCCTCGAAGGGATATTTCCAGGGGTGGGCTTTAAAAATTTAAGAAGGGGTTCTCTGCCTGGTTGCTGGGTGGGTGTGGCCATGGTGGGCGTGGCCTAGTTGGCCTCCTGCACCAAGAGGGTGGGGTTTGCCCTCCCCGGGCTCTGGAGGCTTTTCTTGAGCCTCCAGGAGGGCGGAAACGGCCTCCCCAGGCTCTGGAGGCTCTCTGGAGGTAGGCCCATTTTTCGCCCTCCCCGAGCCTCCGTGCGCTCCCTGCATTTACCTGCATCCAAAACAGGCTGCCCGGGGACTCCTGGGAGGGGAGGAGTGGGGTGGGCAGGGCCACCCCGGAGTAGGATTTGGGGGTTCTTCAAACTGCACAGAATCTTAGCTAGAGGTTCTCCCGAACCCCTGCGAACTCCCAGCAGCCCACCCGTGCCTAATTAAACAGTGCCAACAAGTACAAAAGTCACGCATTAAGACAACACTAAGTACAAAACTCACGCATTAAGGACGGGGAAGGCTGTGCTTCCACCTATATGCAAAGCCACACAGCTCAAATACTTCCCTGGCTTTGGTTGAGTAATCTTACATCCAAGAAGCCTTCGGCTATGTAGAAGTTCTGTTATATTAGCCCAGGAGTGGGAAAGTTTATGGCCCTCCTCCAGATGCAATGGAACTCCAGTTCCCATAACTCTTGTCACTGCATATTTTGAGGAGTGTTGGCTTTCGCCTCCAGGTTATGTCTCAAGCCTTCTATTTCTCTTCATTGTACTGGCACAAACCACCCAACGCTCCCACTGGATTCAATGGTTGGGAAACTCCAACGGGAAGCCAAGAAGAAGGGAGGGAAAGAACATACATTTCCTATTGGATGAGCAGAAAACAGTGTTCCATTGCTACCACTGATAATATCGTCTGGTTGGATAATGAGATAGCTGCAATAAGACCACCAACCTCAGAGAACACCGAGGAGCTCACAGTCCTCCTCCTCCTCCTCTTCCTCCTCCTCCTCCTCCTCCCCCCCCCCCATTCCCTTCTAGCACTGATGATAACTAGTTGGGTAATAAAACATCTGCAAGAAAATCCCCAAGTTCAGAGAGCAGCAAGGACCCCACAATTATAATATCGTCCTTGGCCAGAATGAAAAAAGAGAGACTGATCTAGCAAAAGGGAAGCAGACCCTGCATTCCATCAAATGATGCTGGATTTCAAGCCCAGTAGGTTTTGCTATCACGGCTATTGGGATGACGAAAGTGAGCGGCCACAACTCTGCACTCAAAAGACCTTTAGCCTAACCCCCAAAAGCCGCACTTCCCATCCAGCTCCAGCCCCGAGACCTAAGATGACACTCGGGAAACCGCAAAGACTTGATTAGCATGGAATGTCAGCTGGAGAGAATGAATTTTACCCAATGTGCAAAGGACATTTTGCAACCCGTGGTTATATTTATCTACTGCACTTAGAAGGTTGTGGTTTACTTGAGGCTGGGAAATGCATCTGTTGCACTCCCAAATCATAATAATAACAGCAATAATAATAAGAGCTGTGTCATCCGTTCCTTCTTCCTGCTCAAGGTCAAGCTGGGAGGGGGTCTCTCTGTGTGAATGAAGTGTAGCTAATGGCTTTCTTTCACTTGGGAAAGCGGGACAAACCGTGTCCATCTCCCACCGTAAATCAATAGGGGGGCCAGCTACTGGGCAGAGGGGCTGCTTTGAAGCTCGGAAGAAAAAAATGGGACCTTCTACTCTATTAAAGCAGAGCAAGATGTCAAGCTGCAGTGAAATACAATTGCACTGAAGGACTTGGCAGCAACGGAGAATCACAAAAAGGACTTTCAGGCAGATAAATCATGGTGTGTTTGTGTGTGTGTAAAACCGTGGTGGGTTTTAGAAGAAACCCTCCCATACTACCACCTCTTACAATACCAGACAACACAGTATCAACGGTAGAGTCCTTCAGGTTTCTAGGTTCTATCATATCTCAATACTTTAAATGGATACCTAGCATCAAAAACGTCATCAAAAAAGCACAACAAAGAATGTTCTTTCTACGCCAACTCAGGAAACTCAAACTGCCCAAGGAGCTGCTGATTCAGTTCTACAGAGGAATGATGGAGTCCATCATCTGCACCTCCATAATTGTCTGGTTTGGCTCTGCAACCCAACAAGACAGAGACGGACTTCAGAGGATAATTAGAACTGCAGAAAAAACAATGGCTACCAACCTGCCTTCCATTGAGGACCTGCATACTGCAAGTCAAAAAGAGGGCTGTGAAAATATCTAAAGACCCCTCACATCCTGGACATAAACTGTTTCAACTCCTACCCTCAAAACGATGCTATAGAGCACTGCACACCAGAACAACTAGACAAAAGAATAGTTTTTTCCGAACGCCATTAACTGCTTAACAACTAATTCCCACAACACTGTCAAATCATTTACTAAGATTGTATTACTATTATTCTTCTCTTCCATATCTATCTCTTTCCACTTATGACTATAACCATATTGCTTGTATCTTTCAATTATATTGTTTTTATTTGTTTCCTAGTATGATTTGGTAGCTTATTAGTAACCTTGACTATCACTAAGTGTTGTATGCTTTTATTCTTGATGATTGTATTTTATTCTCCTTATGTACGCTGAGAGCATAGACATCAAAGACGAATTCCTTGTGTGTCCAATCACACTTGGCCAATAAAGAATTCTATTCTATTCTATTCTATTCTATTCTATTCTATTCTATTCTATTCTATTCTATTCTATTCTATTCTATTCTATTCTACTCTACTCTACTCTACTCTACTCTACTCTACTCTACTCTACTCTACTCTACTCTATTTCTATTTCTATTTCTGTTCCTCCTCTCTCTCCTCTCCTCTCCTCTCCTACCCTACCCTACCCTACCTACCCTATCCTACCCTACCCTACCCTACCCTACCCTATCCGATCACTATACTATATTATTCTCTATTCTATTCTATTTTTTTCTATTCTATTTTTTCTATTCTAGTCTAGTGTAGTCTAGTCCAGTCCAGTCCAGTCCAGTCCAGTCCAGTCCAGTCTATTCCTTGCCCTTTGTTGAAAATTCACCCAAATGTTCTTTGGGTTTTTAAGCCAGTTTCATCCTTTCCTCATTAGCTCCACTGCTTTGCTTGGTGCCCTACAGACACAGAGAAAGATCTACAGGTACCTTTCAATTTTAAAAGCCATTTTCTTCTTCAGTTCGCCAAATGTCTGGAAGAGTTTGGGGTGTCTTTTCTAAACCTACTCAGAAGATAAGAATTTTCTCGAGAGAAGCCAGCCAGGAAATCTGCCAGCGTTTTACCATGGACAGTTCCTAGGTCCAATCCCTGAGTAATCCCCCTTTCTGATCTGTATTTAGCATTATACAGATAGTCCTCGACTTAAAACCGCAACCGAGCCGAGCCCAGAATTTTATGTTGCAAAATGAACAATTTCTTAAATGAGTTTTGCCCCATTTTTTTCTGGCTGGACCGCTGCAACATTTGGGGTCAGTCCAGCTGCCCTCCTTGAAAAGGGCAGCTTGAGAATATTTCACAGTAACCTGCTAAGTAACATCTTCTAGCACTGATGAGGTTCCCTAGTTGGGTAATGAAATGTTGGCAAGAAAAAAACCAAGTTCAGAGAGGACCAAGGACCCCACCATTCTCCTTCTTCTTCTCCTTCTCCTTCTCCTTCTCCTTCTCCTTCTCCTCCTCATCACCATCATCATCTAAAATTGAGGGGTCCTTGGTGCTCTCTGAGCTTGGTGGTTTTCATCTATTCATTACCCAAACTAAATTACATCAAGTAGCACTGATGAGGTTCCCTTGTTGGGTCATGAAACATTTGCAAGAAAAACATCAAGCTCAGAGAGCACCAAGGACCCTACAGTCCTCTTCTTCCTCTCCGCAAACTCCACCCTCTTCTAGCACTGATGACGTCCCCTTGTTGGGTCATGAGACGTTTGGAAGAAAACCACCAAGCTCAGAGAGGAACCCTCATTTCAGCCCTGAGCGACACATATTCTCTTTTATTGGTATCTAAAGTTACCAGGCCAAACAGAGATAAGAGAAACTTCAACAGCTCTGCTCACCTGACTACCAACTCAGCTGCTCTCTTGGACAACAAACGCATGTTCAAGTCCTCATACCAAAGACTCAGTCAAAATACGGTCCTTTAGCATCGCTAGTCCTTGTTGTAAGCAGCCAAGCGAGTGGCAAACATCACAATTACAATTTCCCATATTAAAAATTACAATTTCCCATATTAAAAATGTCGGGGGACTATTTATTATTATTATTATTGTTGTTGTTGTTGTTGTTTTCAAATCCCTTTGAGTCGAAAAGAACAAAGGCTTTCTCGTGTTAAAGAAATAAAGAGAACTCAGATGACTTCCCCGCAGAGACAACCACAAACCGTTTTTAATTAGGGATGCCACCCAAACGAAAAATTATTGGGTTCGTTGGTTGAACTTATTACGGTAAATAATTCCCACATTATGCGTTTGGATTTTTTTTTTTTTAACAGTTTTCAGAATGCAAAACCGGGACCGATGGCAAATTAATTTGCATTTTCTGCCTGAAAAGCATTTCATCGCAAATCTCTAAAAAGTAGAAACAGGTTGCCCATCTGTACTGACTCACAGTTTACTAACTGTCTGTGTTTGTGAGACAGAGAGAGAGAGAGAGAGAGAAAGGGGGAAAAAAACACAACTAAACACTTGCAGACTTACTCTGGCACCAAACACCAGTGTTTCTACCCTGCAACAAATTTCTGAGTAAAAAAGAGAATTAGGGTATTAAGAGATGGAAAAATCCAGTTTTGGAATCAAAGGAGCGGTGCCGTTTTAAACCGGGATGCTTTTTCCTCATTCAATCACCATGTTGGAAATAGCTCAGTTTAGAATTAAACATTTCTGCGGCTGGGTAGTTCCTGTCCTGTCCCTCCGTCCCCCCCACCCACCCACCCACTGCCTACATTATACCAAGGTGAAGGACCATTTTTAGTCAAAAAATAAACTTTTCTCTTCCCCATCTTTCTCAATCCTATCCATTTGGGGGAACGTTGCATCCAATTTTGGTCACCGTCAAAAAGGCGTTGAGAGCCTAGGAAGAGTGCAGAGAAGAGCAACAAGGATGGTTAGGGGACTGGAGGCTAAAACAGATGAAGAATGCTTGTAGGAATTGGCATTGTCTACTCCGAGTGTCAGCAACCTGCGGCTCCAGAGCCGAATGCGGCTCTTGGGGTCCTCTGCTGTGGTTTCCTGTCGGGTGATCCCACCACTGACTGGCCCCTTGCCCTCCCAGTCACTCCTTGCCTGGCCTGAGAAGGTAAGGGCGATGGAGAGGGGGGTGGAGAAGTGGCCAGGGCAAAGACAGAGAGATACAGAGAAAGAGGGGGAGAGATAGAGACATAGGGAAGATACGGAGAGAGAGGGAGAGAGAGAGGGAGAGAGAGAGAAGAGAGATGTTAAAAGGGTTTTGTGGTTCCCAGTGTTTTTTAACAACTGGTTCTCTGCCTTAATGACCGGCTGGGTAGGTGTGGCTAGGGGGGATCATGTGACTGGTGGAAATGAGTGACATCAAGTTGGCCACGCCCACCCAGGTTTTGCGGCTCCCAGTGTTTTCTTTTCTGTGGGAAATGGGTCCAAATGGCTCTTTGAGAGTTTAAGGTTGCAGAGCCCTGATCTTGTCTGATGAAAAGAAGGACTACGAGTGACATGATAGCAGCCTTCCAATTTCTAAGGGCCTGCCAGAAAGAAGAAGGGGGGGGGGTCAAATTATTCTCCAAAGCACCTAATGGCAGTTCAAGAAGCGATGGAGGGAAACTAATCAAGGAAAGAAGCAACTTGGAACTAAGGAGAAACTTCCTAACAGGGAGGACAATTAACCAGTAGAATGTTGTCTTCCCTTCAAAAGATGTGGGTGCTTCATCACTGGAAGTTTTTAAGAAGAGACTGGACAGCTACCTGTCTGAAGTGGTGCAGTTTCTCCTGCTTGAACAGGGGGTTGGACTAGAGGACCTCCAAGGTCCCTTCCAGCTCTGTTCTGATTGATTGATCCCAGCCAAATGAGAATGAATAGGTCCAAGAAGTTTGGGCAGTCAAGAATAGAATAGAATAGAATAGAATAGAATAGAATAGAATAGAATAGAATAGAATAGAATAGAATAGAATAGAATAGAATAGAATAGAATAGAATAGAATAGAATAGAATAGAAGGGACCTTGGAGGTCTTCTAGTCCAACTCACTGCTTAGGCAGGAAACCTTACATCACTTCAGACAAATGGTTATCCAACCGCTTCTTAAAAACTCCCAGTGTTGGAGCAGTCACAACTTCTGGAGGCAAGTTGTTCCACTGATTAACTGTTCTAACTGTCGGGAAATTTCTCCTTAGTTCTAAGTTGCTTCTCTCCTTGATAAGTTTCTACCCATTGCTTCTCGTCCTGCCCTCAGGTGCTTTGGAGAATAGCTTGACTCCCTCTTCTTTGGGGCAGCCCCTGAGATATTGGAAGATTGCTCTCCTGTCTCCCCTGGTCCTTCTCTTCACTAGACTAGCCATGCCCAGTTCCTGCAACCGTTCATCATATGTTTTAGCCTCCAGTCCCCAAACCTCTTTCATGCTGTTCTCTGCACTCTTCCTACAGTCTGGACAAGCAAAATAGGAGACAATTCACAATCGGATGGTAAAATGGGTTATTTTACTTAAATACGTTAAGCCAGTCCTTGCCTTACACACAGTGTAGCTCCTTCTGTGCTTATTCTGATGAAGAAAACCCTGGGTAATTTCCCCAAACTCCTACCTCGATAGGACCCCTGGGGTGTGTTTGTGTGTGTATGGAAAGAAGGCATTTAATGAAAACCGTAAGACCCATTTCCTTTCTTCTTTTCCTTTTCCTTAATTTTTTTTTTTAGAAAAAGCTATCTCTAGCCAAATACTCCGAAACCGCATAACCTCAAAAAGAAATAGCTCAAGGGGTTCCTAACCAGTTAAGAGGGCAGGCGGTTGGGAGTTGGGGGGGTGGAGAAACAAGCCAGTCATTCTTTCCTTCCCTCGGCCTCCTGTTCTTAAAAAATCCCAATTTGCTCGAGGTCCCAGAAATCTTTTACACGGCCTCCCCTTTCCAACTGGAACTTGTTTTTTTGCAAAAAAAAAAAAGGGTGTTTCTGGTGCCAAGTCAGCTCCCAGCAATGTTGCAAGGCCCTTGTTTTGCTTAATTTCAACCTCCCGTCTCATGCAGCAAAGGTCAAAGCAACTTTTGTTAGAAACTCTGGATTGGAAGCGACCGCCTTCTGCTTCCTTACTTGTGTGAGTTGTGCGTCTCTCTCTCTCTCTGTGTGTGTATGTGTGTGTGTTTTCCTCTGCAGCACAGAATCAGGGTGTCCTGCCCTCCTCGGTGTTCGCTGCTATTCTTCTCCGAAAATGACTTTTGATCAGGAGGAGGAGAAAGGAGGAGATTTCTTTGAAAACCTAGCCGTAGAATGTTGGAGCGTTTCAAGAAAACTACCTAGAAATGTTTTTCTGGTGGTTTTTCGTGTGAAACCTGCCTCGGCTCCGTTTTTGAGGCACAGGACAGCCAAGCACAACTAAAGATGAAGGGAACTGTGGGGGGCTGTGTGCGGAAAACATCACCACCAGGGGATTCTTCCAAGGAGAAGCTACCCGAAGAGACCAGAGAAGTAATTGTGTAATCAGAGAGCTCAAGAAAATAGATGTCAATGGACTTCCTCGGGCAGATTTCCTGCTTTGGAGTGCAGTCAACGAGAGTTCTGCAAGAAGCTCAAAGATACCCCCACGCACAACCACACAAGATTTTTTTTTTCCAGGTTGTCCACTAGGACCACAAAGAGGAAAAAAAAGAGCTTTGGAACTTGGAGACTGGATGGAGAAGAGAGTACCGAGCAGTGGTGAAATCCATTTTTTTTTTTTTACTACTGGTTCTGTGGACGTGGCTTGGTGGGCATGGCAGGGGAAGGATACTGCAAAATCCCCATTCCCTCCCCACTCCAGAGGAAGGCTACTGCAAAATCCCCATTCCCTCCCCACTCCAGGGGAAGGATTCTGCAAAATCTCCATTCCCACCCCATTCCAGAGGAAGGCTACTGCAAAATCTCCATTCCCTCCCTACTCCAGGGGAAGGATACTGCAAAATCTCCATTCCCACCCCATTCTGGGGCCAGCCAGAAGTGGTATTTACTGGTTCTCCGAACTGCTCAAAATTTCCGCTACCGGTTCTCCAGAACCTGTCAGAACCTTCTGGATTTCACCCCTGGTACCGAGAGAGATCCCTAAAACAATGAAGAGTTTGAAAAATGAGGGAAGAGAATTCTTCTCTCGTTTTATGACAACCTGGAGCCGTGGTTCAATCTGGACAGATGTGGAAAAAGCAGTACTTAATGCATAAAGAATCTAGTACCTTCAGATGCTGTGATGGACATCAACTTGGTCACCACGCTATAAAAAAGATGTTTGAGACTCTAGAAAAAGTGCAGAGGAGAGCAACCAGGATGATTAGGGGACTGGAGACTAAAACATATGAAGAACAATTGCACGAACTGGGCATGGCTAGTCTAGTGAAGAGAAGGACCGGGGGAGACAGGATAGCTGAGTTCCAAGATTTGAGGGGCTGCCACAGAGAGGAGGGGGTCAAACTATTCTCCAAAGCACCTGAATGCCACACAAGGAATAATGGATGGAAACTGACCAAGAAGAGATTCAACCTAGAAATAAAGAGGAACTTTCTGACAGGGAGAACAATCAATCAATCAATCAGTCAATCCGTTGCCTTCGGAAGTAGTGGGAGCTTCATCACTTGAGACTTTCAAGAAGAGACTGGACTGCCATTTGTCAGAAATGGTGTAGAGTCTCCTGCTTGAGTGGGGGGTTGGACTAGATGACCTATAAGGTCCCTTCCAACTCTGTTAATCTGTAATCTGAGATGGTACTAGATAAATTCATGGAGTATGAAGCTACTAGTAGGCTACTAATCTCAGTTAACTGTTGACTTCACCCAAAACTCTGTAGGGCATTTACTGCTCCATTCTCTGTGTTTGAGAGCTCCTGGGTGCAATCAGTTGGTTGGCCACTTGCCAACAAAGGATGGTGGATCAAACAAACTCTTGGCCCAAACTAGTCTTAGGTTTATATGTGCACAATTTAGCAGTAGCAATAAGCAGGGACATCTAGAAGGACAAGTGAACTCATACAACTAAAGGTAAAGATTTCCCTGTTATGTCCAATTTAGGGCATGATGCTCATCTCCATTTCTTGGCAAAGGCAGCCAGAATTATCTGAAGACAATTTCTGTGGCCATGTGTATGACAAAGGCAGATGGAACGCTATTATATTCCCATCAATGTGGTACCTCTTAATCTACTCGCATTTGCATGCTTCTGAACTGCTAGGTGGCCAGGAGCTGAGGTGAGGATGGGAACTCACCCTGTCGCATGGCACTCGGGTCTGGAACCCAGGCTGTCAGCTTTCCAGCTGACAAACTTAGTGTCCTAACCACTACGCCCCCTATTCATAAAACTACAACATGCTAAATCGAGGGCTAGTTAAATATAATTGTGTTCAGTATTAGAAATAGCCAGGGCTCATTCTTGATTGGGTGGTAGACAGGTACAATGAATGTATGGATGGATAGATGGGTGGATGGATGAGCTGTGAAAAACAAATCAAGCATGCCTCATTCCTACAAGCAGACCCAGTCATGAAAGGCACAGTCCTATTTTACTCTAGTCTAACTAACTATGCAAATCCAGCTTAATTAATGCACTCGTCTGTCTTCTGCCTGAAAGTAGCAGGAAATCCTTCAAATGCCATCCGTCATCGCATGTGGAAGCTCCTTGGGCCACGAAGTGATATACAGGGCTGTCCAATACCATGGCTTGTTCACCCCAGAAAATACACTACGTGCCCAAATCTCCTTACTTGATTTGCTGCCGGCTGACCTGCTACCACCATAGCTGGGCATTTCTCGTTATAGTGTGAAACCGATACATTGGATGCCCACTGGTCCAGGAACCCTTTGGGTGTGAAGATGCCACAATCCGTGATGCTGGTTGCCTGCTCAAACTCTTCGCACACGCCATCCCCATCGTGAAAGTAGCAACGACTCGGCTCATCTGTAGGAAAGAGAATCGCATCGAGTTAGTGGCAGAAGCAAACACGACCTCTCGCCATCCTCCCTGCACCGTCCCTGCTTAACTAGCTACCAGGCTGTCGTGAGATACAGGGGGGAAGGAGTTGTGGGGTGGGTTGAATGGGGGAATACAGGAAAAGAAACCAAAAGTCTTTGTATCGTCCCATGACTGTCGCGAACTGCTCCAAGGTCACCCAATGAAATGCAGCACGTCCAAGCCCACACAACTGAAGACCGTTACCAAAATAATTAGTAGTTTCAATACTAATGGACACTCACTGATAACTATTGGGGGGGGGGTCGTAAACCAAAGGGGAAGGTTAACTGCTTGTTTCCAGCACGAAACTCCAGATTTGGCTTTGCTACACTGAAGCCACTAGGATAGGATAGGATAGGATAGGATAGGATAGGATAGGATAGGATAGGATAGGATAGGATAGGATAGGATAGGATAGGATAAGATATAAGATAAGATAAGATAAGATAAGATAAGATAAGATAAGATAAGATAAGATAAGATAAGATAAGATAAGATAAGATAAGATAAGATAACCATTGTTGTTATTTTTTACTGTGAACACACTGGCACACACCAAAAATGTTGTCCGCTCTCAAACAAAAGTATACAACTATCCATACACATACATAACACTCATATACACATGCTATATACATGAATACATGTATTTATGTATATACATATATACATATTAACAGTGGCAGGATTCAACCAGTGTAACAACCGGTTCGCTTCGTGGACGCTTCGCGCGCATGCCAAACAGATGATCTGCGCTCATTCAGTACATTTGAAAACAGCACCTTCTACTGCAGCTTCGAGGCATGGCAATGAGCGGTGCTGTGCCGATCAGCTGGGCTTCAAACAAAGGCAATAAAGGTAGGTATATTGCAGAGGTGGGCAGATGGGCCTAGCTGATCGTTGGAGCAAACCGGTTCGCTCTCAGCTGATTGTCAGAGCTACCAATACGCCCGAACCGGTCCGAACTGGCAGAATCCCACCCCTGCATATTAATCACTGTCCATCTTGAGTACCTAGCAGAAAATGGAAACTTGAGCGTTCACAAGGTTGGTTCCACATGGAACAAAACTGTGACTGAATCTGGATGTTCTGCTTCAGGTACCACGGAGCCCCCTCCCAGAAGGTAACAAGGAAAATAGGTTGTGAAGAGGATGTGTAGCATTCCAAACAATCCTGTGGACTCTGCTCAGGCATCGTATATATGACACGTCCTGGATAGAAGGAAGTGAATTTCCAATAATCTTTTCTGCTGTCCTCACCACTCACTGCGCCACCTTCCTGTCCGAAGCAGGAATGCTTCCAAACCAAGCAGTAATGCCATATGACAGGATGTTCTCGATCGTCCTTCTATAGAAAGTGGTGAGGACAGGGGAAGGAAGGTGTACTTTTCTCATGTGACGCAGAAAAAAAAATACTTGGCTTTAGTAAAATATACTTTCACTGGCTATGAGTCTGGGAGCCATTCTTTTCTATTGAGTGAGTTGGGATGGCTGACATCTCTCCCCTCGAACGCCCAAGGGTGGCAACACGGTGCAACTCAACAAACCAATGTCAACGGTGTCTTTGGGGAAAGCCAAGCTTCTTGCCCTGGAACTAAATTATGCAAATTAGAAACATTTGCACGGATTAACTCCTCTGGCAGAAAGCCCTCAGCTCCCAATCCCAGTCTGGTTTTCATCACGCTGTTTCCCTGCCACCCCTTTCTTCTCGTCAAAGCGCTGGGTTGGCAGAGGGCAAGGAGACAGAGAGGAACAGTGAATTGCTAACATATGTAGCACAGGCCAAATGTGAACCACACGTTTTCACAAGCCTGTCAGCAGCTTCGAGAGTATTGTCGCATCAAATGTGACCACCGCTTGGCCCCCTTCTGACATACTTCATCGCTGATCGGTGGCTGTGCGCTCTGCTTTGTTTTGGCCACGCATCCATCCGGATCTATCCACAGGGACGTTTTACCGATTTCAAACCACGTGGGGGAATCGCCCGAGGGGATCTACTCTGACTTGGAAATAGAACCTTCTGTGGGCCATCAAAGATCGTACTTGAAACCTTCTGTGTGAGGGGAACGGATCTGATGATCCGCGTAGACCACATTTAAAACCCTTCGATTACCTGTTTTTGGGGTCTCAACATTGAAATGTTGTGGAATCTTCTGTAGATGAGATCTACCAGTCACGGAGAATCTCCTCTTGTTAATATAGCTAATTACTTCATTACAATTTAGCACAAGGAGCACCATTTATGAGGGGTCCTTGGTGCTCTCTGAGCTTGGTTGTTTTCTTGGAGATGTTTCATTATTCAAACTCGGTAACATCATCAGTACTAGAAGAAAGTGGGATCTGTACGGAGGAGGAGGAGGAAGAGGAGAAGGAGGACTGTGGGGTACTTGATGTTCTCTGATGTTGCTTGTTTTCTTACAGAAGTTTCATAACCCAACGAGGTAACATCATCAGTGTTAGAAAGGAGTGGAGTTTGCTCTCTCAGCACTGATGATGTTACCTTGTTGGGTTATGAAACATCTGTAAGAAAACAAGCAACATCAGAGAACATCAAGTACCCCACAGCCCTCCTTCTCCTCTTCCTCCTTCTCCTCCGTACAGATTCCACTTTCTTCTAGCACTGATGATGTTACCGAGTTTGAATAATGAAACATCTCCAAGAAAATAACCAAGCTCAGGGAGCACCGAGGACCCCCTCATTTCAACCCTGAGCTACAAATATTCTCCATTATCAGCACCCTTATGGCATCACGTGTATCCTTAGCAACCCAAGAATTTGTCTTGAATCCAAACTGTTTGCCCCATCTACTTTGGAACTGGTCTCCACCCCCACCCCCACCCCGTTTACAGTTGTTCCTCGCACAAACAGGAAATAAATCATCTCCGTAAATGAAACTGGGATTTTCCATGTGCTACAGATTTGCTACCTTCCTTCACAAGGGAACAGGCCATTACTGCGCTCGGCAAATCCCCATTGTCGGTGTTCTGTATAAGTGACCCCAAGATTCCCGAGAGACTTCTTATCCAGTGGCTTACAGTCATGCATCTGTATCTTAACACACAAACTCGTATGAAAGCAAGAGAAGTAAACAAAAATAAACAGCGCAGGGTTAGAAAATAATAACAGAACGAATTAAGAGTTGGCCGAGGGAGACTGATTTTAGTGGCTTGATGCCAGCCAAGAAACTCCAGGCTCCAGTGTCATCCCTTATTTTGTTCTACCCTGATACTTGCGAAACACTAAGTTTAGTGAGGACAAAGTCTTAGTAATTGGAAGCCTCTATTTATCCCACATGCAGCCTGTGTGGGGAAAGGGAGGAGGGGAAGGAGGGGAAAACAAGCCTGAATGAGACACCGAACTAAGCGGGAAGGAGAGAAAGCAGAGAGAAATTGTGATACTTCCAGGGTCCTGCTTACTGCTTAATTAGTTTTTTTTTTTCCCCGGACCCAATAAATATGAATTCCAACATCTCTTGGACATCAGCAAAGCTTTTGCAACAGAGCTACTCCAGCTGCCTTCGTGTTTTTATTTCGATTATTAAGAATGTCCTTTATCAAAAGATATAGGAAGGGAGGGAGGGAGGGAGGGAGGGAGGGAGGAAGGAAGGAAGGAAGGAAGGAAGGAAGGAAGGAGAGAAATGAGAGAAGGAGGAGGGAAGGAAGGAAATGGGAAGGAAGAAAGAAGGAAGGAAGGAGAGGTGAGAGAAGGGAGGGAGGGAGGAAGGAAGGAAGGAGAGAGAGATGAGAGAAGGAGGAAGGAAAGATGGAAAGATGGAAAGGGGAAGGAAGGAAGGAAAGAAAGAAAAAAGGAAGGAAAGAAGGGAGGGAGGGAGGGATGGAGGGAGGGAGGAGGGGTGAAAGAAAGGAGGGAGGAAGGAGAGAGAGAGAGATGAGAGAAGGAGGAGGGAAGGATGGAAAGGGGAAGGAAGAAGAAAGGAAGGAGAGGTGAGAGAAGGGAGGGAGGAGAAAGAGAGAGAGAGATGACAGAAGGAGGAAGGAAGGATGGAAAGGGGAAGGAAGGAAGGAAGGAAAGAAGGAAGGAAGGAGAGGTGAAAGAAGAGGGAGGGAAGAAAGGAGAAGGAAGAAAGGAATTCTTTACAAGAACATCTGGAAGTGTTCTCCAGGAATCAAAATCCCTGCCCTTGTGTTGCTGGATTTGAGGATGCCTGCTCAAATTTGTTTCAGGAACTATCATTTATTTCATTTCAACTGCTTAGAAATGAAACCTCAATACCTCTGGCAGGCACGATCAAGACTTTCATTCTATCCCGTCCCCCCCACACCCCACCCTCAGCTTCTGCCTTCTTTCAAAACTGGGATATTTATTCATTCCTTAAGGGCGATATCACCTCGACCTTTGGGACGTCCATCCCATAAAAATCTCATTGTTTCATCAAGTCCTGGATGGCAAGATCTGTTCCCTTGAGGGGACGCTTAGTGTCATTCTCCCCACCTCCCACTGCCCCCATGTGTACTCATTCACCGTCTTTGCTCTTGTTTGTTTTCAACTGTTTGTTTTTTTCCCCCCCAGATGTTGTAATCTTATTGTGTAAGCCACCTAGACTCGCCCCCTCCACGGAGGCGACAGGCAGAGTTGAGAAACAAATAATGAAGACAAACTATATCAAAACAATGAAAAAGGATGCCTAGTGGTAGGTTTGGGGGTTTTTTTTTCTTCCCCTCTTTCCTTTTTTTTGGGGGGGGGATTCACCTAGATTAGCGATGGGCGAACCATTTAAGAGACCGAGTGCCCAAACACTGCAATCCCAAAACCCACTTATGGATCGCAAAAGGGCCAAGGCGACAATTGAAGGTGAAGACTGAGGTTTGACTACCTAAAATAACGATGAACGAGGCAGCGTTCAGCCAATCGTTCTAAGAAAAAACGTGATGAATGCACTTTTACGCCCCTTCGTGTTTTTTTTCTCCTGGTTTTGAAATATTACGTTTAGCAACAATAAAAAAGAACAACTTGTGTAATATCATTTCTCTTTCCCTCCCTCTCTCTTTCCCCCTCTCTTTCTCTCTCTCTCTCTCTTTCTCTCCTTCCCTCTCTTTCCCTCCCTGTCTCTCTACCTCTCTTTCCCTCCTCCTCTTTCCCTTTCCCTCCCTCCCTCTCTCTTTCCCTCCGTCCCTCTCTCTTTCTCTCCCTCTTTCTCTTTCCCTCCCTCCCTCTCTCCCCCTTTCTCTCTTTCCCTCCCTCTCTCTCTTTCCCCCTCTTTCTTTTCCCCTCTCTTTCTCTTTCTCTCTCTCCCTTTCCCTCCCTCTCTTTCCTCCCTCCCTTTCTTTCTCTCCCTCTCTTTCCCTCCCTCTCTCACTTCTCCTCCCACTCTCTCTTTCCTTCCCTCCCTCTCTCTTTCCCTCTCTCTCTCTTCCCCTCCCTCCCTCTCCTCCCCTCTCTCTTCCTCCCTCTCTCTCTCTCTCTCTCTCTCTCTCACACGTTGGAGCTGGGCTGGGGCATGCCCCCTAGCGACCACTGTGAGTTCCACCTTTGACACATGTGCCATAGGTTCACCACCACTGATCTATATAATCAGAGAAGCCAAGGCTTCTAACATCTCCAGGTGAGTGACAGCAACTTCTCTGGGCTGTCTCCCTTCCAAGAAAGTAACTCCCCCGCCCCACTTTCCTTCACTGACATTTCTTCTCAAGTAATACTGTGAAATAACATTGCGAGCGCCAGAATAAATTAGATCATTACAATTCAATTACTTAATGACTCCGCCTCTCTCTCTCTCTCTCTCTCTCTCTCTCTCTCTCTCTCTCTCTCTTTCTATCCTCACGGCATGCAGTTCCAATTTCTTAATAGGACCGAGCGGTTAGGGGGGAAAAAGAAACTCAGAAGACTATAGACTGTGTGGGCTTATAAAGTGTACAGAGAAAGTACTCTTAATCCTCGCACACACACACACTTACACACCAAGTGGCTAACACAGAACACGGAAGGAGGGAGGACACTTAGAGGTTTCCTGCATCGGGGAACTCCAACACTGAAAATATGTTTTAAAAAAAATAAAAATGTGGAAGAACTGAGGAGAAATTTCCTAACAGTGAGAGCAATTAAACCAGGGATGGGCTGTGGGGGTTCGCAGGGGTTCGGGAGAACCTCTAGCTAAGATTCTGTGAACTCCCAAATCCCACTCCTGGCTGGCCCCAACCACCCTGCCCCACCCATTTTGGATGCAGATAAGTGCAGGGCGCATGTGGAGGTTTGGGGAGAGCAAAATACGGGCCTACTCGAAGTTCGGGCCAGTTTCCAGCCTCCAAAGGGCCCTGGAGCCTGGAGAGGCCGTTTTTGCCCTCCTGGAGGCTCAAGGAAAGACTCCGGAGCCTGGGGAGGTCAAAAACGCCACCACCCCCCGCAGGAGGCTGACTAGGCCACACCCACCCTGGCCACGCCCACCCAGCCTCAGGGCAGAGAACCCTTTGCTAAAATTTTTGTAGCCCACCCCTGAATTAAACAATGGAAACAGGATTCTAATATCTGAGGGAGTATCTATTTTCCAAAGCAACTGAAGGCAGAACAGTGGATGGAAGCTGAAACGTATGAAGGACAGTTGCAGGAATTGGCCTAGTCTAGAGAAAAGGACCAGAGGGTGACATGATAGCCGTCTTCCAGTATTTGAGGGGCTCTTCCCCAAAGAAGAAGGGATCACACTTGGAATACTGCATCCAATTTTGGTCATCATGATACAAAAAAGATGTGGAGATTCTAGAAAGAGTCCAGAGAAGAGCAACGAAGAGGATTAGGGGACTGGAGGCTAAAACATATGAAGAACGGTTGCAGGAACTCGGTATGTCTCGTTTAATGAAAAGGAGGACTAGGGAAGACATGATAGCAGTCTTCCGATATCTCAGAGGTTGCCACAAAGAAGAGGGAGTCAAGCTATTCTCCAAAACACCAGAAGGCAGGACACAAAACGATGGATGGAAACTGAATAAAGAGAGAAGCAACCTGGAATTGAGGAGAAATTTCCTGACAGGGAGAGTGCTAGAAGGTTGTGGGGTTTGCTCTCACTCTTCTAACACTGATGGTATTATCTAGTTGGGTCATGAAACATCTGCAAGAAAACCACCAAGTTCAGAGAGCACTGAGGACCTCAGTCCTCCTCCTCCTCCTCCCCCTCCTCCTCCCCCACTTCTCATCCACTCTGATTGCTGATTGCTTATTTGTACCCTGTGACTATCATTAAGTGTTGTACCTTATGATTCTTGATGAACGTATCTTTACTTTTATGTACACTGAGAGTAGATGCACCAAGACAAATTCCTTGTGTGTCCAATCACACTTGTCCAATAAAAAAATTCTATTCTATTCTATTCTATTCTATTCTATTCTATTCTATTCTATTCTATTCTATTCTATTCTATTCTAGTCCAGTCCAGTCCAGTCCAGTCCAGTCCAGTCCATTCCACTCCACTCCACTCCACTCCACTCCACTCCACTCCACTCCACTCCACTCCATATTCTATTCTATTCTATTCTATTCTATTCTATTCTATTCTATTCTATTCTATTCTATTCTATTCTATTCTATTCTATTCTATTCTATTCTATTCTCCACAAACCCCACACCCTTCTAGAACTGAAGGAAAACCCCCAAGCGCAGAGAAAGACCACAGGTCTTTCATACCCTTGGGGGGGGGGGAAATATTCTTCGTTCATACCAGGCATCGTGGCTTTTAAAAAAACCACACACACACACACAAAAAGCAGTATATATCAACAGCACACCTGCAATAAAGTCCTATGTTCAGTTTAAGATAGCAAACCCCTGGTCTGCTCCGTTGTGCTGAGTTGATTCATTCGGAGAAAGAGTCCAAGCTTGCAATCCAGTACAGCAGCTAATTCGTTCCTGATTACATTTAAGACCTCCATAAATCTCTCTGCTCCGGCTCATGGGAGTCCAAGAAGAAAAGGGAGACAGAGCTGTCTGGATGAAGAGAGAAGTAAGTTCTTCTCCAAGTTATTAAAAGGAAAGTCTTGCCGAAATGCAAGGCAGACAGTGAACATGTCCCATGCTGGATTCCAGTTTTGGTTTTTCTGAGTCGGCACGTCCTGCCCTCTCTTACCTTCTTGGCAAGGCTTGCCCCACTGACACGGGTTAGGGAGCCAGGAAAAGATTAGGTAGACAGGAGAAAATGTAACTTCTGTACTGTATTTTCCCCCCACGCACACACCCCCATTTGTTTTCTTTTCAAGGGAAGACCTGTTCCCAGCCTTGGCAGGTCAGGGTGAAATATTCTCAAGCTGCCCTTTTGCAAAGGAGGGCAGCTGCTTGGACTGACCCAAAATGTTGCGGTGGTCCAGCCAGAAAGACAAAGAAAAGGAACACAGTGGAAAAGAAATTACCGTGGGGCCCCCCACTCTCACCCCACCCCCTGAGCTCTGTGCCAAGCTTTGTGGTTTGGACAAGAAAAAAAAAGAACAAGAAGGGGAAAAAGGAGAAGTGGTTCAACGTTGGAAAAGCCATTTCTCGAAAGCGGCCACCACCCGTGGGAGAAGAAGCTTCACCAAAAAAAAGAGAGGCAAAAATAAGAACCTCGGTGGCACAGTGGTTAGAGTGCAGTACTGCAGGCAAACTTCTGCAGGCTGCAAGGCTGCCTGCAATTTGGTAGTTCGAAACTCACCAGGCTCAAGGTTGACTTGGCCTTCCGTCCTTCCGAGGTGGGTAAAATGAGGGACCCTGACTGTTGGGGGCAAGAGGCTGGCTCTGTAAACCGCTTAGAGAGGGCTGGAAAGCACTGTGAAGCAGTATATAAGTCAAAATGCTATGTCTGTCTGTCTGTCTGTCTCTGTCTCTGTCTCTGTCTCTGTCTCTGTCTCTGTCTCTGTCTGTCTGTCTGTCTGTCTATCTATCTACCTACCTACCTACCTACCTACCTATTATCTATCTATCTACCTATCTATCTATCTATCTATCCCTACCTACCTACCTACCCACCTACCCACCTACCTATCTATTATCTATCTATCTATCTATCTATCTATCTATCTATCTATCTATCTATCTACCTACCTACCTACCTACCTACCTACCTACCTACCTTCTATCTATCTACCTACCTACTTACCTATCTATCTATCTATTTATCTACCTACCTATTATCTATCTATCTATCTATCTATCTATCTATCTATCTATCTATCTATCTATCTATCTATCGATCTATCATCTATCTATCATCTATCTATCTATCTATCATCTATCAGCTGTGGTGGCACAATGCTTAGAATGTAGTGTTGCAAGCAAAATTCTGCCAACTGCCTGCAGTTCGATTATCACCATCTCAAGTTTGACTCGTCCTTCCATCCTTACCCGAGGAGGGTAAAATGAGGACCCAGATCGTTGGGGGCCATAGGCTGACCCTGCAAAGCGCTTAGAAAAAGGGTAGTAGCGGTATATAAGTCTAAGTGCTAGTGCTCTTGCTGAATGCGATCACAAGGTTTTACCCCCGTTTCTGGCATCAAGAAAAGTAACGGCTCCCTTTTGTTCCATGTTTGACAGATCTCATGAAGAACCAGGACAAGTCCATGTATGAAAAAACGAACTATCAGATGCAGAAAGACAGTCTATTTGCTCTCTTGCTTTGCCCAATGTAGTTTAAGCATTCACACAAGAGATTCGGCTTACATCATCTTAAACTCAGTTAACTTTTTGTGGCTTAACAAGTGATGTGAACCAAGTTGTTCAGTAGTTTAAGGTTGAATTGAACAGCGTTGGAAGGGACCTTGGAGGTCTTCTCATCCAACCCCCTGCTCAAGTAGGAGACCTTATACCATTTCAGACATCTCTTCTTAAAAACCTCCAATGATGAAGCACCCACAACTTCTGGAGGCAAGCTGTTCTAACTGTCAGCAAATTTCTCCTTTGTTCTAGGTTTGCTTCTCTCTTTGATTAATCCGAGAGCACCTGGTTTATCTCCCCCTTACAAGCTGGAGAGGGCCCGCATGAAGTTGGCCCACCAGAGTTGATTTTCATTGTTCCTTGCAACAAACTGGATCTTGGCAAGGCTGAAAAACTGATAAGACATTGGCCGAGCTCTTATAAACAGCAGACTGTGATGTTAATCGGACGCCTGGAGTGTCTCACGATGGATTGCAGAGAAGAAGGCACTGTGAACCTGCTTCTTCGGAGAAAACTCATCCATCCCATCCATTTAAAAAAATTCCTGACATTTATCAAAATGATGATTATGGGTGAGTAACTTCCAACCCCTACCTCAAACAAGGGCTGCATTCCTTCAGGATCAATCTGTTGGGGTCCAACATCATGCCAAGTGGAGCTGACTTGGATGGAAGTAGAACAAAGGGTGGGATGAGTCTCTCTCTCTCTCTCTCTCTCTCTCTCTCTCTCTCTCTCTCTCTCCCCCTCTCTCTCCCCCCCCCCCATCTCTGCTGTAATACATCTTGGCATTAAGGTCAAATAGCTAGATCAGTCCTCCTTCGACTTTGATTGATTATGTGCTATCAAGGAGGTGTTGACTCTTTGTGACCACACAGAGAGATTGTTCTCCAGGAGAACTTATCTCTATTTTAAGAAATTGGAAGCGGGGGAGCTCTTTTATCAACACAAGGCAACTAAAAAGATCAGTCCTAGAGGAGATCAACCCTGACTGCTCTTTAGAAAGCCAGATCCTGAAGATGAAACTCAAATACTTTGGCCACCTAATGAGAAGGAGGGACTGAGCCTAATGCTGGGAATGATGGAGGGCAAAAGAAGAAGGAGACGGCAGAGAACGAGGTGGTTGGATGGAGTCACTGAAGCAATCGGCGTGACCTTAAATGGTCTCCAGAAGATGGTAGAGGACAGGAAGGCCTGGAGGAACATTGTCCATTGGGTCGCAATGGGTCGAACATGACTTCACAACTAACAATAACAACGACAACAAATCCTAAGATGCATGAACAGAGGGAAAGAATCAAGAAGACACAAGTGTTAGTACCACTTTATAAGATCACACTGGATCACAGTTTTGGTCACCAAA
The DNA here is from genome assembly GCA_030761175.1 of Masticophis lateralis. Lineage (NCBI taxonomy): Eukaryota > Metazoa > Chordata > Lepidosauria > Squamata > Colubridae > Masticophis > Masticophis lateralis. The sequence continues at coordinate 7,558,549 of JAUDYJ010000015.1, forward strand.
ATATAAAAAAAGATGTTTGCGACTCTAGAAAGAGTGCAGAGAAGAGCAACACAAATAATTAGGGGAGTGGAGGCTAAAACATGCAATGAATGGTTGCTGGAATTGGGCATGTCTAGTTTAATGAAAAGAAAAACTAGGGAGATGACACGCTAGCAATGTTGTAATATCGGGGGGGGGGGGGCTGCCACAAAGAAGAGGGGGCCAGCCTATTCTCCAAAGCAGCTGAAGGCAGGACATTGGCTGGAAACTCATCAAGGAGAGAGCCAAAATAGAAATTTCCTGACAGGGAGAACAATTAACCAGTGGAACGATTTGCTTCCAGAAGTTATGGGTGCTCCATCACTGGAAGTTTTTAAGAAGAGATTGGGTCTCCTGCTTGAGCAAGGGGTTGGACTAGAAGACCTCCAAGGTCCCTTCCAATTCTGTTACTCTGTTATCCATGTCTGCATCAGAAACCCAGACAGAAAAACTCCCCTTATAATAGGGTCCATCCTCACATATAGACAGACCCCAACTCCATTTTACAATCTACATGGAATAATCTGACCTGCTCCTCTGAAAAAAATCTTAAATCCAATTTCAAGGTTTGGATAAACTAGTATATAAATATGAATTGGCACAGGGCTTGCCCTTTCTAGAAGACTTGGGTGAAATACAGTCTAAAAATAAGGCTCCAAACCTAGAGAAATAGCTATAAATTTCCCATCCCTTTGATGTGCTTGCTTGCTAAATGCTTAGAATATTTTATCGTTGGGTTAGCGGGAGGAGTTGCCAGGGAGATGCAAGCTATCCCAAGAAATCCACCCTTATGTTCACCTGATGTTCTTTATTTCTTGCATTGGTGGTCTGCAGTGCATGGCACTGATGGAGAAGACCCATCCAATCCAATCACCCGAGAAGATGTGCCTCTAGACTCAACCAGTCAGGTGAAGGATGGAAATTGAAGTCCACCCATGCTGGCTAGGGAATTCTGGAGTTGAGATCCACCTATCTTAAAGTTGTCGAGTGTGTGCTCCATTATTGGAGGTTTTCAAGAAAAGATTGGTCCAGGATGGTAGAAAAGAGGGGTGAAATGCTACTGGTTCAGACCGGTTCACTCGAACCGGTAGTAAAAAAAAAATGCTACCGATTCAGGCGAACCGGTATTTCCGATGATCAGCTGTGCTATGTGATTTATATTTGAATCTAAACCATGCGGCACAGCTGTTCCCCCTCTCGCTGTTCTACTGATCTTTGCAGACTCAGAAAAGGCTTCAGAGCATTTCACCCCTGGTAGAAAGATTCTTGCCTTGGACAGGACAGAACAACAGAATTATAGAGTTGGAAGGGACCTTTGAGGTCTTGTAGTCTTGCTCAGGCAGGAAAAAAACTATACCATTTCAGACAAATGGTTGTCCAATCTCTTCTTCAAAAACTTCCAGTGTTGGAGCACCCACAACTTCTGAAGGCCAGCTGCCCCATTGATTGATTGTTCGAACTGTAAGGAAATTTCGTTCTAGATTGCTTTTCTCCTTGATTGGTTTCCATCTGTTGCTTCTTGTCTTGGCTTCAGGGGCTTTGGAGAATAGCTTGACTCCCACTCTTCTTTGTGTAAAGGTGAAAGTTCTCCTCGCACGTATGTGCTAGTCGTTCCCGACTCTAGGGGGTGGCGCTCATCTCCGTTTCAAAGCCGAAGAGCCAGCGCTGTCCGAAGACGTCTCCGCCGTCATGTGGCCGGCATGACTCAATGCCGAAGGTGCACAGAATGCTGTTACCTTCCCATCAAAGGTGGTCCCTATTTTTCTACTTGCATTTTTTTTCTACGTGCTTTCGAACTGCTAGGTTGGCAGAAGCTGGGACAAGTCATGGGAACTCACCCTGTTCTGCAGCACTAGGGATTTGAACCGCTGAACTGCTGACCTTTCTGATTGACAAGCTCAGCATCTTAGCCACTGAGCCACTGCGTCCCTTCTTTGTCACAGCCCCTCAAATATTGGAACACTGCTATCATGTCACCCTTGACATGATAGCAGTGTTCCTAGACCTAGGACATTGGACTAGAAGACTTCCAAGGTCCCTTCCATCCCAAGAGTCTTTGAATCCAGGTTTTCACTCCTCACAAATGTTGGAGAACGACAGCTCCTTGTGTTTGTGGGTCAGCCAGCCTATCACAGTTGGGAATAATGGAAGACCAACATCTGCAGAGTCCTCCCTAGCTTAACCACTCTATCACGCTGGCACGTCTCCTATGGACAGATGGTCCTTCCTTCTTGTTTATTTGTCCTGGATCCTTCTGATTTTTGTTTTTGTTTTAGAACAGGCAGAAAAATGTGGGAGTAAGAGGGTGCAAAACCTCCACCACATTAGGAAGCGGGCAGAGCAACACAACAGCTTTCCACACGGCGAACGCAAACCCAAAAATATGAGTCTAATTTTGGGTTTCGAGAGGAGGGGGATGACTGCATTGCACAAACTAGCAGAGAAAGGACCCACAGGGCTGCATCCTGTTTTCAGTTTGGGATGGAGCTGCTGGCACCAGAATTATCTTTTCTTCCACACTAGTCCTTTTTCCAAAAAAAAAAAAAAAAAAACAGGGAGAGGAGGGGAACAATGCGGCCCAGACGAAATTAAAGAGGCAAGGAAAAGGGATATTTTTAAGTCTGATTATTTATTTAGGGATCAATCCAAAGGCAACCAGCCCAGAATCATATTAACTGCATGTCCAATTTTGATTTTATTTTATGAGAGAGAGAGAGAGAGAGAGAGAGAGAGAGAGAGAGAGAGAGAGAGAGAGAGAGAAATGGTACAAGAATGTTCAAGAATTGTTTCAGATTCTTGGACCGAGTTGGCTTCTGCATCAACCTCTCTTCTGCCAACTGCTAAAGTCTATTTGGGGTCAACTCCCCATTGCTTTTCTTCGGGGAAGCAAAAAAAAAAAAAAAAACCAACCCCAATCGTTGGCCAAGGGCAGGTTTTTTATTGTAAAGAAATTCTGACTACGACCGATTACAATAAGAACGAAAGCCAGGCACTGATGATCTGCTGGCTGGAGCTGAACAACTTGCCGGAAATTATCTTCCAGCTTCCTGGAAGTCTTTTCTTCTCCTGTTTTTTTTAAAAAAGGGCTTCTGGGTTTTCTCGTCTCGTTCTCAGCTTGTACTTGGGTGGAATCCTCCTTAATTGCAGGGGTGGTATTCATTACTTTCGCTTCCGGTTTGCAAATGTGGGTGCACAACCTGCCTCCGGGCATCCATGGATCCTTTCGTGCAGCCGCAGAGCATCAAAAACATGTCTAAATGGGATGTGATGGATGGATGGATGGATGGAGCCTCCCGCAGCCGCCGCTACCATTTCGCCCGAACCAGATAGAACTGGCTGAATAGCACCATTGCTTAACCGACTTCCTTGTTACTATAGTTGGTCCTTTCGTTTAATCATCCCTCCATCAGGGGTCCTTTCTTCCCTCTTTCTGAATGGGACAAAAGTCCCCAGGAAAACTCAATCAAAGTATGGGGAGATGTTTGTTTGTTTGTTTCTGTAGGATAACTACAGTGAGATTAATCGGTGGAAGCTTGTTAAAGAGAGGTCCAAGCTAGAAATTTCCTTAAAGTGAAGACAATTAACCAGTGGAATGGCTTGCCTCCAGAAGTTGTGGGAGCACCATCACTGGAGGTTTTTAAGAAGAGATTAGACGGTCACTTGATTAGGATTGTATAAGACCTCTTGCCTTAATCAGGGGGTTGAGTAGAAGACCTCCATGGCCCCTTCCAGCCCTAAAATTCTGGGATGTATGCCATGAAAGAACGCATTGAGCCACACACGGCACATGGGAAGTCTCAGAGAGTTGCAGAAAAAAAGGGGAAGGAGAAAACCAGAAAGCAAACCAACACTAAAGGTAAAGATTTCCTTCGCACATATGTGCTCATCTCCGTTTCAAAGCCAAAGAGCCAGCGCTGTCCGAAGACGTCTCCGTGGTCATGTGGCCGGCATGACTCAACGCCAAAGGCGCACGGAACGTTGTTCCCTTCCCACCAAAGGTGGTCCCTATTTTTCTACTTGCATTTTTTTACGTGCTTTTGAACTGCTATGGTTGGCAGAAGCTGGGACAAGGAACAGGAGCTCACCCCATTATGTGGCGCTAGGGATTTGAACCACTGAAGTGCTGACCTTTCAATCAACAAGCTCAGCATCTTAGCCACTGAGCCACTGCGTCCCTGAATGTCACTGAGCCACAAACACTAGCCAGCAGTAAACCCAACTGTTGATGATGATGATGTCATCCATTCAGTTGTGTCATACTCTTGGCGATTCTTTGGTCCAAGTCTCTTCCGATGTTGCACTACTTCTGTGAGTCGTTCTTTGCTCTGGTTGGTATCAGCTTTGATTGTTCTTTGGTTTCCTTTTACTGCAAAGTTTTCCAGACATAATTTGCCTCCTCCAGTGAATTGCCCCGGCATGACACGGCCAAAATAAGTGACACACAATTTTGTGACAACCCCAATGTTTGCACCTGTGACATTAGACCAAAGGGGCAAATCTACATTCTTCAGAACATCTCAGGAAATGGTACCACATCAGAATGAGTAGAAGGACAAGAGTCAGGGGCCAAGAAACCATATTCTCATGGGAGCATTGGAAGAACAAAACATCATTAATCTGATCTGCTCCCTATTATTCAGCTTTCTGTGCGCATGATGAAAAAAAAAAACCCTGGGTTTCAGGAGGCCAGGGCAGTCTGACTGAGAAAAAGGGGGAGGGTGGGAGGGAGGGAGGGGGAGAGAGAGAGAGAGAGAGGAGAGACTGAATGAGTGAATGAGTGAATGAGAGAGAGAGACAGAGAAAGTGTGAGAGAGGGAGAGAGAGAGAAAGAGAAAGGGAGGGAGGAGAAAGTGAGTGTGTGAGAGAGAAAGGGAGAGAGAAAGGGAGAGAGAGGGAGAGGGAGAGAGAGAAAGTGAGAAAATCAGAGAGAAAGTGGGAGAGAGAGAAAGTGAGTGAGAGGGAAAGTATGAGAGAAAAAGTAAGAGAGAGAAAGTGAGAGAGAGAGAAAGTGAGAGAAAGTAAGAGAGAGAGAAAGTGAGAAAAAAGTAAGAGAGAGAAAGTGAGAGAGAGAGAGAAAGTGTGAGAGAGAAAGTAAGAGAGAGAAAGTAAGAGAGAGAAAGTGAGTGAGAGAGAAAGAAGACCACACATTCACTTTTCTCTTGCTATTTTTACCTCCTATGATCTAAAGCAGATCAATCCAACTCTTATCTGATTAGGAGGAGGCTTGGGGCAATGAACGGGCCAGGGAAAACATAAGCAGAAGCTAACAACGTTACAGGTCAACAAGCACATGCAAGAGGGTTGGTGAACTGAGAATGCACAGAGGCAAAAGATGATAGATCCAGGCAAGACGAGAGCAAAATGCAACGGTTCATTCTTCCCATGAAAAAAACCCAAGAAGAACGCAACACACCAAATGGTCATAGAGAGCAAAAGAAATACTTGGCATCACATCAGTCCATCCAAGGGAAAAGGAGGGAAAGGAAAGGAAAGGAAAGGAAAGGAAAGGAAGGGAAGGGAAGGGAAGGGAAGGGAAGGGAAGGGAAGGGAAGGGAAGGGAAGGGAAGGGAAAGAGAAGGAAGGGAAAGGAAAGGAAAGAGAGGGAGGGAGGGAGGGAGGGAAGGAAGGAAGAAAAGAAAGGGAAGGGAAGGGAAGGGAAAGGAAGGAGGAAGGAGAGGAGGAAAGGAAGAGAAGGGAAGGGAAAGACAGGACAGGACAGGACAGGACAGGACAGGAAAGGAGGAAGGGAACTTTGGGAAAGAAACTATAAATTAACAATGGCAACAGCTTATAAAGAAAATTTGTATAAGAAGTTTTACAGATGGCATATGCCATCAGAAAGATTAGCTAAGAAGTTTAAAGATAAATTAGCGAAATGTTGGAATTGTCACCAATTGCTGGGATCATATTATCATATGTGGTGTTTGTGTAAAGAAGCAAAACATTACTGGGCATAGTTAGAGGGAATGTTGCAGCAACATATAGAGTTAAAACCAGAGATATTCTTATTGGGAATTTTACCAGAGAATTATAGTAAAGAAGATACATATTTGATTATTAATATGATAATAGCAGCTAGAATTGTATTTGCACAAAACTGGAAAGCAGATAAAATCCCGTTGGAAGGAGAAATTATAAAGAAAATTTTAGAAGGTGCAGAAATGAATAGATTAACACTGAGAATAAAAGTTAAAGAGTCAATGTATTTCAGGACATGGGATAAATTTTACAAGTGGATAGAAAGGAAATATGAATAAGGGTACAGAGATAAAATAGATAGAGAAAAGTTGGGACAAAATAATCAGAAAAACAGAAACCCAGATGATGCCTAGGTAAAAGGAGAAAGGGGAGGGGGAAGAAAAAAAGTGAGATTATTATAAAAATGTACACAAATGATGAAACAGATATAAATATTAATCAAATAAGAAACTGAAATGAGAATAGTGATAGATAGAAAATCGAGGTTGCTCAAATACCATTCTAGACTGAACTGAAAAGGGAAACAACAAGAGAGAGGAGAACGAGTAGAAAGAAAGGGAGGGAGAAGAGAGGAGAGGAGAGACAGAAGAAAGGGAAAAGAAGAGGAAGAAAAGGGAGGGGAAAGAGGAGTAGGAGAGAAGGTTAGAAGGAGGGAAGAAGAGAGGAGTTGGGGGAGGGAAGGGGAAGTAGGAAAGAGAAGGAGAGGAAGAACAAAGAAAGTAGGATGAGATAGAGGAAGGAAGAGAAGGAGAGGAGAAGAAGAAAGGTTGTGGCAAAATAAAGAAGGGTAAATGGTAAAAGAGCAGCCCTGAACAAGATATGTATGTATGTATGTATGTATGTACATAAGAAATGAGTACGAATGAATGGGGAGAGTAAGACAGGGATGGTAGGCAGGCTGGTGCGCTTATGCATGCCCCTTACAGACCTCTTAGGAATGGGGTGAGGTCCACAGTAGACAGTCTAAGGTTAAAGTTTTGGGGGTTTTGGGATGAAACCACAGAGTCAGGTAGTGCATTCCAGGCATTGACCACTCTGTTGCTGAAGTCATATTTTCTGCAATCAAGTTTGGAGCGGTTTACCTTGAGTTTGTATCTATTGTGTGCTCCTGTAGTGTTGTGGTTGAAGCTGAAGTAGTCATTCACAGGTAGGACGTTGTAGCACATAATTTTATGTACTACGCTTAGGTCAGACCAAAGGCGGCGTAGTTCTAAATTGTCTAAGCCCAAAATTTCAAGTCTGGTGGCATAACTATACACCTAGGGCAGCTTTGTCTAACATGATGCTCAACATCTAAACACTGAAATATATTTCAGGGAGTGGGGCATTCCCATTGAATTGCCCCAATTAGCAACAGCCTGCGATGTCCTTTGTCCTTTTATGAGGCATCCAAAAGCCTGATTCTCCCACTAGTGTGAATTTCTTTGCTCTAAAGAGTCACAGAACCGTTTCCCTCCCACCAAAAACAAAACAAAACAAAAAAAAAGACCGGGGGAAATGTATAAGGAACAGCTAAATCTCTGGACCCCCATCTCTTGAACGCTCTAAGCATCCTGCCGCCATTGAGAGCTGACAATCATCGCTAATCAAGCCTCAGGAATAAAAAAAAAAAATCTGGTTAAGCAATTATCATCCCAGAAAAGGAAGGATAAAAGGAACTTTGATGCCCCCTTCAAGGGGGCTCATTAGCATCTCAAAGGAGATGTCAGCTCCTTCAGCTTTGCCAACTTGGGGCTCCCAAAGACTTTACCCTTCGGAGCTTTTCAGAGCTCAGCTTCCCCCTAAAGATCCCACAGATAAGCTTTCACTGGATCTAGGATTTAGAATGGGGGGTTGGGGTTTGGGGAGGAGGGCTCCAATTACAAAGAAACCAGGAAGGACTGACCGTTTCCATCATCAAAGACGAAAGACAAAGAAACGCTTAAACCTGAGTGTTAAGTGTGAATAAACCCGAATCTGGGTGAAATTTAAGGCTGGTTTCACACACTAGTCAAAACTAGTCAAAAGTACTATTCTGGCCATCAAGATGATAGCAGATAGCAGTCCCTAGGCACATACTACCACATGTGGTGGACGTGCAGCAAAGCAAGAAAGTATGAGGAGAAATTACAGAACTGTCTGGAAGAGATAACTAAACAGAATATAGATTCGAAACCGGAATTATATCTGTTGGGAATAATACCGGAGGGTTACAATAAAGGGACCACATATATAGTGACAGCGGCAAGGATTATATTTGCCAAATACTGTAAAAATGAAAACACTCCGCCGGATGGAGAAGTGATTTGGACAATTTTAGAATGTGCTGAAATGGATAGGTTAACTTTTAAAATTAAAGATAAAGAAGACTCAGAATACTACCGGATACAAAACAGTATGTATGAGTGGTTAAAGAAAATGGGTAGGAATTAGAGGGGGAAAGACTATGAATGTCTGTATTAAAATACAGACCAATAATACAAATACAAAACCAAATTATAAATAACATTTGGTTTTTGACTGTAAATAGGATAATCTACAAAATGGAAATAGGCCAAGATATAAGAAAACCCAGTTTAAATTGCCTGAAATCTCCAATTATTCTGAGCGTTCTCACATAAAAGACGTATAATCTCTCATAACCCTGGCTGCCAAAAGCTTGACTGTTGTTGTTGTTGTTATTGTTATTATTATAGATGAATTTATTTTTATATTCCGGGCTTAGAAAGAAAAGGCTAGCTCCACAGCAGTTGCCTCTTGGTCCAAGAAACCTCTGAAGAGATGCTGATCTCTATCTCACTTCAGGTCACCTTGATGGATGGTAACAGTGACGTCCCTCTCCATTGCTCGACCCATGCGATGTACACGCAAGGTGTTTGCTTATGAGAAAGATACCCCAGCCAAACTCACCTACACAGTTGAAAGATAATTCCCGACGGCAAAAGAGGGAGCATCCATCACGATTCACTTTGTTCATGTCATCACATTCTTCTCCGAGGTCTCTGCCAAGAGAAACAACCATTTAGAACAATCGGATTATTAAAATAAATTTTAAAGGGTGGGAGGATTTGGAGAGGAGACTTTTAAACCTTAAGAGGTTAAGCCAATTTCTTCCTTAAGTGTTTTTTTTTTTTTTTGCTTTTCTGCACTAGATGCACTAAAAAGAGAAGGAAGGAAGGAAGGAAGGAAGGAAGGAAGGAAGGAAGGAAGGAAGGAGGGAGGGAGGGAGGGAGGGAGGGAGGGAGGGAGGGAGGGAGGGAGGGAGGGAGGGAAGGGAAGGGAAGGGAAGGGAAGGGAAGGAGGGAGGAAGGAAAGGCAGGAGGGAGGGAGAAAAGAGGGAGGGAGGGAAAGGGAAGGAAAGAGAAAGGGACAAAGGAAGGAAGGAGGGGAGGAAGGGAGGGAAGGGAAGGAAGGAGGAAGGAAATGGAGGGAGAGAAGAAGGGAGGAAGGAAGGAAAGAAGGAAGGAAGGAGGGAGGGAGGGAGGAAGGAAGGGCAGGAGGGAGGGAGGGAAGAGGGAGGGAAGGAAGGAGGAAGGGACAAAGGAAGGGAGGGAAGGGAAGGAGGAAACTGGGAGGGAGGGAAGAAGGAAGGAAGGAAAGAAAGAAAGAAGGAAAGAAAGAAGGAGGGAAGGAAGGAAGAAGGGAGGAAGAAGGAAGGGAGGGAGGAAATTTTAAATATGTTTTGGACTCAATGACAATTCCTGTAAGCTCCATCAGAAAGATTGGCGAAGTAGGGCACTAATACATTAAGCATTTCCTATCTGCTTTGCAAATATTAAAGCCAGGATCTTTGGCTGGTTGACCAAGGATGAGATGGTGGAGTACCCATCACCAACTTTACTCCTCTCCTGAAGAGAGGACATTTTGGTATGCGCTCACTTATGCAGAGACCTTTAGAGCAAATCTGAAATACGACTGAAATTCAGTCTTCCCGTTGCCATAAATCCTTTGCGGGACATCTCGTGTTCTGAGAGCACCCATGACTTTGGGAGCCCGTTCTGTTTTTTGTTTTTTGTTTTTTCTTGTGATGGGCAAGGGACAGTTATAGCCTTCGCATATTTAATCTGCCTCTCTGGAGCATTTCTGGTTTTAGAACAAAATAAATAAGGATGCCTCTTCAAGTGGGACGAAACATCATAAAACAATTATGGGGATTTGTAGGGAAGGAACAACATAACAACGAATGTTGATTGAAGGTCAGCCAGTTTGGGGTAACGGTTAAAGGCCCCAGACTAGAAATCAGGAGACTTGGGAGAGATTTTAGTTCTGCCTTAAAGCACAAAACTAACTGGGTGATTTTGGGTCAGTTTGTTTCTCTCTCAGTCCTAGGAAGCTAAAATCAAAAAAAAAAAAAAAAAGGGGGGGGGGGGTTTGCTTCTGAAAAAGCTTGCCAAGAAAACTGCAGGGGATTAGTCTCCAGAAGTCAACAACGATGTGAAGCCACACGCACAAAGTTCTGTGTGCTTTTAAACAACAGTTCAATTGGTACCGAATTGCGCAATGCTAGAACCCACTTTGCAAATTCCCGAATAGATTTTTCTGTGTCCCTCCCCTCCACCCCCCACAGAGGATTCTGGTTTTTTCCAGCGTGGAAAAAACTAAATGTTCCCGAATATATATATATATTCGTTCTTCTCAGTCACCTTTCTGAACTGATTTTATGGTTGTCTCGTATGCCCAGGGGTGGCATTGAGATGGTTCAAACTGGTAGCGGCAATCCCGGCGCTATGCCGTCCTATTTAGACACATTTTCTAAGCCGTGCACACACATGTAAGGCGCCTGCGCAAAAAGCCAACACAAGAAGTTTTTAAGAAAAGATTGGACAGTTCAGATGTGTCTGAATGGTATAAGGTCTCCTTATTGAGCAGGGGGTTGGATCAGTGGTGAAATCCAAATTATTTTACTACCGGTTCTGTGGGCCTGGCTTGGTGGGCGTGGCAGGGGAAGGATACTGCGAAATCCCCATTCCCACTCTACTCCTGAGGGAAGGATATTGCAAAATCCCCATTCCCACTCCACTCTGGGACCAGCCAGAGGTGGTATTGGCCAGTTCTCGGAATTACTCAAAATTTCCACTACCGGTTCTCCAGAACCTGTCAGAACCTGCTGGATTTCTGTTATCCTGTTTCATTACAACAGGAGTAGTTCTGTTATTCAACACACTCATTTTTTGTGTGTCTGAATTATACCCTCACCAACCAGGCTGGGTTTTACACACTAAGCTAAGCCACAGACAGACTAACCAGAGCTTAGGTTAGCAAAGTTTAGCAAAACTGAATTCAAAATTCAAAATTGAAAATTCAATTGAGCTGGCTGAGCGGTGAACAAAGGCCAAAATTTCCCTGCGTTTTTGTTTTGTTTTGTTTTGGTAGGAAATAAATCTGGAAAGCAAAATGCAACAGTTTCAACAGATGCAATAAGGGTTGGTAGGCCAAGAAAGGAAGGAAGAACTTCACTAGATCTCAGTAACATCAGGGTTTTTTTGACAAATGCACCCTTCTTTAACTTTAAATAGGGAAAAAAACATAACGACAATAGCAAAATCCTCCTGGGAAAAGCAACCATAACTCCTTCTTTATTATCAATGCATCGCTGATTTCTCTTTAATGCAATTAGCCTCCTGTGGAAAATTACAAGAATTATGTAATTTCGAACACAGAAAATTCAGTAAGCAGTTTCTGTGAAAGAGCCAGCTGCTCAAAAGCAATAATAATAATAATAATAATAATAATAATAATAATAATAATAATAATAATAATATTTATGCAACCAATTAGTCAGTGGAACAACTGGCCTCCAGAAGTTGTGAATGCTCCAACACTGGAAGTTTTTAAGAAGATGTTGAGTAACTATTTGTCTGAAGTGGTGTAGGGTTTCCTGCCTTAGCAGGGGGTTGGACTACAAGACCTCCAAGGTCCCTTCCAACTCCTATTCTATTCTATTCTATTCTATTCTATTCTATTCTATTCTATTCTATTCTATTCTATTCTATTCCATTCCATTCCATTCCATTCCATTCCATTCCATTCCATTCCATTCCATTCCATTGAAGAGAATATTTGTAGCTTAGGGTTGAACAGTGGGTTCCTGACCTCAGACAGCACCAAGAACCCCACAATCATGCATCCATTTGCATATGAGATAAAAAATCCAGGTGCGCTCAAGTCTTCTTACTGAAAACATTGGGATTTTATTTTGGGAAAATATCGAACTTGAACAAATCCTTGACATGCACGGAACCCGAAAGCTTGAGTGAAAGCAGAAAATGTGAGGCAATAATAATCACAAAGTACCGGGACTTGCAAATTGAAGTTGAGCGACTGTGGAAAAAGAAATTGTGTGTTCTCCTGATTGTAATTGGAGCCCTTGGAGCAATACCCAAAGGGCTACCCCGCTATTTAGAAATTCTAAATTTGCCAGACTTGAACATTTTGACTCTACAAAAAACCACCTTACTCAGAACAGCTTACATCCTCCAACGATACCTGAACAGTTCCTAGGTCCTTGGTTCGGACTCGAGCTGCTGAGCTATTAACCAGCCTCAAAGGCTGTGAATCTCACTAAAGATTAACTAATAATAATAATAATAATAATAATAATAATAATAAAGATTTGTACTTACTTCTGGATAATCCCATCACCGCAGTAGCCTTTTCCATGTGTGTAGGACAGTGTGGGAGAAGGCTCACTTTCCTTTTGTTCAGAAACAACAGAAACCTGATAATGGTATGACGTGCCATCCTTCAGGTCACTGCAAGTGATGGGGGAAAAAAATAAGATAAGTCAGATGGACACTGAGACCCTTAGAACCTGGATGTGATGTCCACTTCCTTGGAAAACTTTTTTTAAAAAGATGTAGCTGTGTTTGTTTATTTGTGAGGGTCTTTGGAGGGTCTTGGTGGTTTTCTTGTAGATGTTTCTTTCCCCAACTAGGGACATCATCAGTGCTAGAAGGGAGTGGAATGGGAGGATGAGGAGGAAGAGGAGAAGGAGAAGGAGAAGGAGAAGGAGAAGGAGAAGGAGAAGGAGAAGAAGAGGAGGAGGTGGAGGAGGAGAAGGAGAAGGAGAACTGTGGAGTCCTTGGTGTTCTCTAAGCTTGGTGGTTTTCTTGTAGATGTTTCTTTTCCCAACTAGGGACATCATCAGTGCTAGAAGGGAGTGGAATGGGAGGGTGAGGAGGAAGAGGAGCAGGAGAAGGAGAAGGAGAAGGAGAAGGAGAAGGAGAAGGAGAAGAGGAGGAGGAGGAGGAGGAGGAGGAGGAGGAGGAGGAGGAGGAGGAGGAGGAGGAGGAGGAGGAGGAGAGGAGGAGGAGGAGAACTGTGGAGTCCTTGGTGTACTCTAAGCTTGGTGGTTTTCTTGTAGATGTTTCTTTTCCCAACTAGGGACATCATCAGTGCTAGAAGGAAGTGGAGGGAGAGAAGGAGGAGGAGGAGGAGGAGGAGGAGGAGGAGGAGGAGGAGGAGGAGGAGGAGGAGGAGGAGGAGGAGGAGGAGGAGGAGGAGAAGAACTGTGGGGTCCTTGGTGCTCTCTGAACTTGGTGGTCTTCTTGCAGACATTTCATTACCCAACTAGCTAACATCATCAGTGTTAGAAGGAAGAGAGGTTCTTTCAGTTCCTTCTAGCACTGAAATGACTTAATTGGGTCATGAAACATCTACAAGAAAACCATCAAGCTCAGAGAGCACCAAGGACCCCCACAGTTCAACCCCAAACTACAGATATTCTCTTCTATTGCGTCTCAGATCAATACAACCGCCAGGAAGCAATGTATACAGGAACAAAAAGAGACAGCATCCCGCGTGGACTTTCATCCAATTGTGTATCACAATTGCCCGTGTATCTCAGAGAGAATGGATGGAGAGGAGCACAACAAGATCCTCACAAGTCCTTTCCGTGCAGGCTCCCCAACTTGACACAAATGCACATTGAAAGCAACTCAAAACCACAGTTCCTGAGGGGTCCTTCCAATTATCCCATGCCTCCTGCCAGTGTTTTGCAAGCAATGACATTTAAAGGTTGTTTAGGAGGCTTAAGTCGAGGAAACAGCTTCTCCCCATCCCCACCACATCTTTGAGTGAGAGTGGCCGTCTTCAAAATGAAACCCAGATTGCTGGGTTGTGCAAAAATTAGCCAAATCATCCTCTTCATAAAGTATGGGTTTTTTTTTAAATGTTACCGGATTGTTTTGATTATTTCCAATGAAAGGGTTGCGTTGTCTAAGAGCTTGCAAGGTTCGGTCCTTGTTTGATTTGCTAAAGAGATGAAGGTGTAAAGGAAGCTAACTAATTTATTCCTCCCTTAAGTTTGTTTTATTTCCAGGAATGGGGCTGTATTAATTCATTTTATCATCCGGGGGGCAGGGTGGTGGAGGAAAAGGGCTCAGGCTACTTTAATATTTGGGATTTGGGTTTAGAAAGAAGATCGTCCCGTTTAAGGTTTTTTTTTTACAAGTGATTCCAAACCGAAGCCTCAATTTCCTTAATTTAAGTATTAAAGCTTGTAGCAACCAAGTGTTAAACTCACCCCTTTGTTTATTCCAAGAATACAGGCAATTTACAACAAGAAACAGTAAGGAACATAAACCGATCACTACCCAAATTAAAACCCGTCATTAAAATAATGAAAAACATCAGGAAAGAGGCATCTTTTTACCATGTTTCGCTGAAAATATCTTGTCTTTTTTTATTTTATTATTTTTTTGCCACCAAAAAGGGGTGGGGACTTAATTAGGGTTTATTTGGGGGGTAGGGCTTATATTGAGCACATGTGTAAAAATCAAGCTAGGATTTACTTTCAGGGTAGGTTGTATTTTTGAGGAAAACATGGTAGGAGAGAGAGGGAAACTTACAGAACAAAATCCAAGTATATCTCCATACCTCAGAAGGTTTGCATAGAAAAGCCATCTTTGGTAATAGCGAAACTATGATTTGTGTAACTACCATTGCTATTGATACCATGATTACCATTCATTTGCATCAGTGGACAGTTGATTTCCCACCCATCTATTTTTTGATTAGGAAGGGAAGGGAAGGAAAAGGAGAGAAGGAGTTTGGGATTCTGTACGGAAATACGTTTTAAGACAACTTGGTCTTTTTAAAAGTAGATAAGGATGGTTGAAGTTAGTCGCTATTCAATTACGGTGCTGGTGCTGCAACAGCGTTGTTTTAAATATGGAATCCTGCAGATGATCATTTCAAAGGAGAAAGAGGGAAAGGTAGCCGGGCAGAGGGAAGAAGCCTTCAGAACATTTTCAGCGATGATGCGCCACAAAATGGATAAAGAGCTCCATTCAGCCAGATGGCTATTTCCAGCCAGAGGAAGGTCTCTGTGAATCATCAAGCTGGTGTCCTTTTTCTACAGATAATGGAACAGAACGTCCTTCTACCCAAAAGGGACCAGAAGCTAACAAATAATTCAAACAGTGTCGCTCAAGAGTCTGATCTCATCTGTCCTCTCAAATGAACCTTCCGATCAACTTTCCTTCCTCTTTAATTGCTCATGATGTCCCCAAGTTATCCTCCCCTCCTCCCAAATTCACTGATGGGTATTTTCCCAGAACTGAATTTCCAGCGCTGGAGAAAATTCCTCCTGCCAAGCCTCAAAGGCCAACTCTGTCTGCACTCCAAAACAAAGTTCTTGAAGACACGTCTAGACTAACGAAGAGAAGGACTAAGGGTGGAGTAGAAGATCTCTAAGGTCCTTTCCGACTCTTATTGTCCCAAAAGTGACTCTTTTTTTCCCTCAAAAGGCAACTAGATTTTCTTGGTTTTTCCTTTGAAAACATAATATTATCGGTGGGTTAGCGGGAGGAGTTGCCAGGGAGATGGATGCTATCCCAAGAAATCCACCTGATGTTCACCTGATGTTCTTTATTTCTTGCATTGGTGGTCTGCAGTGCATGGCACTGATGGAGAAGACCCATCCAATCCAATCACCCGAGAAGATGTGCCTCTAAACTCAAGCAGTCCGATGAAAGATGGGAACTGAAGTCCACCCACGCTAGCCAGGGAATTCTGGAGTTGTGGTCCGTCCACCTATCTTAAAGTTGCCAAGTGGGTGCTCCATTGTTGGAGATTTTCAAGAAAAGATTGGTCCAGGATGGTAGAAAGATTCATGCCTTGGACAGGACAGAATGACAGAGTTGGAAGAGACCTTGGAGGTCTTCTAGTCCTCAAGCAGGAGGTCTTATACCATTTCAGAGAAATGGTTGTCCAATCTTTTCTTAAAAACATCCAGTGATGGAGCACCCAACAGCTTCTGAAGGCAAGTTAATTGGTTAATTGTTCTCACTGCCAGGAAAGTTCTAGGTTGGTGCTCTCCTTGATTAGTTTCCACCTGTTGCTTCTTATCCTGCCTTCAGGTGCTTTGGAGAATAGGTTGACCCCCTCTTCTTTGGGGCAGCCCCTCAAATATTGGAAGGCTGTTACCATGTCACTCCCTAGACTTTCTTTTCATTAAACTAGACATACCCAATTCCTGCAACCATTCTTCATATGTTTGAGCCTCCAGTCCCCTAATCATTTTTGTTGGTCTTCTCTGCAAGAAGAGAAGAGAAGAGAAGAGAAGAGAAGAGAAGAGAAGAGAAGAGAAGAGAAGAGAAGAGAAGAGAAGAGAAGAGAAGAGAAGAGAAGAGAAGAGAAGAGAAGAGAAGAGAAGAGAAGAGAAGAGAATAACAGAGTTGGAAGGGACCTTGGAGGTCTTCTACTCTAACCCCCTGCTTAGGCAGGAAACCCTACACCACTTCAGACAAAGGGTTATCCAACATCTTCTTAAAAACTTCCAGTGTTGGAGCAACCCACAACTTCTGGAGGCCAGTTGTTCCACTGGTTAATTGTCCTCTCTGTTAGGAAATTTCTCCTTAGTTCTAGCTTGCTTCTTTCCTTGATGAGTTTCCACCCGTTGTTTCTTGTCCTGCCTTCAGGTGCTTTGGAGAATAGCTTGACTCCCTCTTCTTTGGAGCAGCCCCTGAGATATTGGAAGACTGCTATCATGTCTCCCTTAGTCCTTCTTTTCATTAAACTAGACACACCCTGTTCCTGCAACCGTTCTTCATATGTTTTAGCTTCCAATCCCCTAATCCTCTTGGTTGCTCTTCTCTGCACTCTTTTCACTTCTTATCCAAGAAGTTTCTTCAGTTCTGAAGAGAGAACTTCTACAGTTCTTGAATGAGAAGCAATGTCAAAAAAAAAAAAAAGGATTTTTCTATCTATTTTGCCTGTGTTTGTCTATGTGTCCAAAGCAGAGGAGAAGGGCAGGATTTGGCAAATTTAACAAAAAAAAAAAAAAAAAAAAGTGAAAAGCCAGAAGTTCCTTGCATCTGTCTGTTATTTCAGCTGGTCTACTGCTGTTTGGACAAGCTGGAGCAGAAGAACAGGTACAGTGTCCAATATTTTGTGTGTGTGTGTTTGTTGACTTAACGGGCAGGTGCATGCAAACCACTTTAGCCAATGTTGGGTCTGATGCAAGCTTGCAAACTAAAGGAGGCCATCGAGACACACAACCGTGAAGGTTAACAGAGTGGGGTGTGTATGGTGTTGCCTGTAGGAAGAAGAAAGCCGTGCTGAAGACTGGGAGGTGGGATCCTAAAGGTCATCTCCAATCCTTCTTTTGCAGCTCCTCCTCCTGCTAAAATATGACCTGGGAGGATAACTACCATAGGAGGATGCACTGATGAGGTTACCTAGTTGGGCAATGAAACCACCAAGTTCAGAGAGCACCAAGGAACCCACAATTCTCCTCCTCCTCCTTCTCCCTCCATTCCATGAACCTCCTTCCCTTCTAGCACTGATGATGTTACCTACTTGGGCAATGAAACATCTGCAGGAAAACAACAGAGAGCACCAAGGACCCCTCATACTAGTTCTCCTCGTCCTCCTCTTCCTCCCTCCCTCCACTCCACTAACCCCACTCCCTCCTAGCACTGATGATGTTATTTAGAAGGGCAATGAAACATCTGCAAGGAAACCACCAAGCTTAGAGAGCACCAAGGACCCCTCTTGTCAACCCTGAACAACAAATATTCTCTTTTATTGGTAAGAATAAGAAAACTCTGCCAATGCCTCCTTCAACATTTAAAGTTAGTTTCTTCATACACCAAATAGAGAGCCACCTTCTTCTTCTTCTTCTTCTTCTTCTTCTTCTTCTTCTTCTTCTTCTTCTTCTTCTTCTTCTTCTTCTTCTTCTTCCTCTTCCTCTTCCTCTTCCTCTTCCTCTTCTCCTTCTCCTTCTCCTCCTCCTCCTCTTCTTCTTCTCCTTCTTCTCCTCCTCCTCCTCCTCCTCCTCCTCCTCCTCCTCCTCCTCCTCCTCCTCCTCCTCCTTCCTCAAGAGATGGTTGGGAGTCACACAGATGTGAAAAGTTAAGGTGCTCTCAAGTTTGAGGCCTCTTCAAGGACAGAGATTGGTTCAATTGCATCTGCTTTAGATTCCCAGGGGGGCCCGAGGAGGAAGCTGCTTGTATTTCAAGCAACAGTTACAGAAAACAAAAACTAAATAGGACCTATTTCTCTTGGCCCATTCCCTACCACACTTTAAAAAAAAAAAGAGGGGGAGGGAAAAGAACACTTTTCTCTGTTATCATCCAATTTGCAACTGGCCTCACCAACTAAGCCACAGAGAAGCAGTAGATCAAGCTTTGCTCGTTGTCCGTTAAAGAATTAAAACCCAAGGATGGAGAAGACCTATTTTAGATGCGGGGACTGAGCAGCACTGGCCAAAACAAGCAAGAGAAGAGGGGTGAGAAGGGGGAAGGGGGAGGAACGGCGCACAAGTTCAGAAAGGAAATTATTTTTAACGTTGTTGAGTAATGCGTGCACACATCCAGCTTTGCTTCCTTCAATCAAACTGAGAAAAAAAAAAAGCCATTTGTTTACGCCTGGGAGATTTTGCGGTATTTTAGCATTCACTCCAGCATCTAAATATGGAATGCTATGGTGAAATAACAGCCCATGAGAAAATGTGTAACGATATATATTGTTAGACAGATACAGTACACATAGATACACGCACATATTTTGGACTTCGGTCCTTTAACTTTGGAAGAAGAAGGGAGGAGGAGGAGGATATAGACAATAAGGAAAAGAAAAGGGGAAGGAAAATGAGAAGGAGGAGGTGAAGAGGAGGAGGAGCTAGGTAGAGAATAAGGAAAAGGAAAAGAGAATTGAGAAATAAATAAAGAGAAGGAGGAAGAGATAGAGAAGGAGGAGGAAGAGGTGAAGAGGAGGAAAAGGAGGTAGATAGAGAATAAGGAAAAGAGAAGGAGAAGGAAAATGAGGAGAAGGAGGAGAAGATAGACATTGAGGAGGAGGAGGAGGAAGAGATAGACAGTGAAGAAAAGAGAAGGAGAAGGAAAAGGAGAAGGAGAGGGGCAACAGGCTGATTCTGTAAACAGCTCTAGAGGGCTATAAAGCACTGTGAAGCGGTATATCAGTATGCTACTGCTATTGCTTTCTTCTTTTCTTCTTTCTCTCCCTCCCTTTTCTCCTTTCTCTCCCTCCCTTTTCTCCTTCCTTCCTTCCTCCTCCCTCCCTCCCTCCCCCTTTTCCTTCCTTCCCTCCCTCCCTCCCTTCCCATGGTGGTGCAGTGGTTAGAATGCAGTATCGCTGGCTAACTCTGCCCACTGCCAGCAGTTCGATCCTGACAAGTTCAAGGTTGACTCAGCCTTCCATCCTTCCGAGGTGGGTAAAATGAGGACCCAGACTCCTGGGGGCAATAGGCTGACTTTGTAAACTGCTTAGAGAGGGCTATAAAAGCACCGTGAAGTGATATATAAATCTAGATGCTATTGCAATTAAACACCCAATCCCCCAGTTCTTCCTTTTCCAATCTAATTAAATCCCCATAGCATCAGAACATCCAGTCCTAAGATTTTGGCCACCCCACCGAAGAACAGCCCTAAAAGAGGGTTAGTTAAGCCATCTTTGTTTATTTCTTATGGAGATTGCTACCCCTGCTGTCCAAATTAAATCTCCAGGGTGACTCATTTCAGTGCATTTCCTGATGCAAGACACGGCCAAGAATAAGCTCGCAAATAAATATGCAAACAAGCCAACAATGGAGATAAACCTCATTGAAACAACTTCTGTTCTTTAATTGATAAGTTTTCAAACCGCTGAGACGGTACAATTTTCATGCAAAAAAAAAAAAATGGGGGGGACTGAGAAATGTAGGTGGATTTCAACCTTCGGAGAAGGACAAGCCATGTTTAATTTAAAAGAGACACGCCTGGAGATGAAAACCCTGGTTGAGTTCCTATAGCAGGTAAGATGATAGCTTGAGTGCATCCACACACCCTGGTTTGTTTGGTAAGTATTCATATTTGGTTGGTTTGCAGCTTAAATGCAAAGGTTCCCCTCGCACATATGTGCTAGTCGTTCCCGACTCTAGGGGGTGGTGCTCATCTCCGTTTCAAAGCCGAAGAGCCAGCGCTGTCTGAAGATGTCTCTGTGGTCATGTGGCCGGCATGACTCATTGCCAAAGGCTCACGGAACACTGTTCCCTTCCCACCAAAGGTGGTCCCTATTTTTCTACTTGCATTTTTTATGTGCTTTCGAACTGCTAGGTTGGCAGAAGCTGGGACAAATCATGGGAGCTCACCCCCATTATGCAGCGCTAGGGATTTGAACCGCTGAACTGCCAATCTTTCGATCAACAAGCTCAGCGTCTTAGCCACCTTGTTTGCAGCTTAGCACCACATATAACGTGGGTTAGTTCAGTAACACCAGTTCGGTAATGAAGATATTGAATAAACACTAGGGAAATCAGGGTTCCAGTTGTCCCAAAGGTGTTTTTGCTTGAAGTTTCCTTGAAGTTCTTTTGCTTCACATCGAAGAACCTTCTTCAGAAGTGAAGAAGCTTCTGGGATGAGAAGTGAAACCTCTTCAAGGAAAAAACAAGGTCCAGTTGCTTTCTGAAGAACTGAAGAAGCTTCTTGGATGAGAAGCGAGACCTCTTCAAGGAAAAACAAAGTCCATTTGCCTTTTGAAAAAGCATCTTTGGGACAACCATGACCTGGATAACTGAGAAGCTCCATGGACATGGTCCAGGTTCACCTTCAAACTAATTTTCTGACCAGTTATTGGTTGAATAGATAAACAGCTCCACCATTTTTTAACCTGGTTAGGGGCTGAGGATGAAAAGGAGTTGTTTTGCAAAGGGGCAACAGTGACCGGATGGCAAATAGAAATAAGAACATGCTTACTTCATTTCGATTAAAGTTTGGAACAAGTGATCAAATTGGTAAAATACGGTACTTACGTATCCACAAATGTCCGACTGAGGTCCGAGATGAGAAAGGAAGGTCCTTTCTGAAACGGAGGGTCCCGGGAGACTTTGTAGTGGATGGGCCGGCACTTTTTACACTGCGAGCTCTGCGGAACCGAAGTGATCATAGCAGCATCGATTTCCAGTTGTTCATCTAAGGTGTAAATCTGTATGCCTTGGACTTCGTCCTTCATCTTCTCTGTATCCAGTCTGATGGTCATGGGGATGTCACAGAAGAAGTTTTGAGGCCCAAGCGAAATGTTTTCTCCACCAACCATCAACAATTTGACATCATTTATGGCTTCTTTGGAGTCCCACTCGGGGGAAACGTAAGTCACCCAGATGGTCAGAGATTCTGGGACAACTGGATATTGGAATTGAAGCTGAAGGTAGCATCCTTGAGGTTCAGGGCAAGCCGGTGGGACAGTCTGTTTGATGACCGCTGAATTGGGAGTCCACGTTCGGACGTCAGGTTTACATGGTTGCTCTACATCTGGGTGTCCTTGAATAGAGGAGAAGGAAAAAGGAAGGAGAATGGAATCAAACTTGCAGGAAACCTACCCAAACAAAGATTCTCCAAGACCTTGCTCCAACAATCCATATAAATGAATGTAAAACTACCTTCATCTTTTAGAATGGAGGGTCTCCAACCTTGGCAACTAAGATTTATGGACTTCAACAGACCGATGAGGAATTCTGGGAGTTGAAATCCACAAGTCTTGAAGTTGGCAAACTTGAAGATTCCTGTTCTAGGACACACCATTAAATTAAAGACTACCCCAAATATACAGTTTGGATGTAGACTAAGATACAGTAGTGGCCAAAATTGTGGAAACCTTTTGGGAAAAGTGTATTTTTGAGATTTGATGGCCAGTAACGCCACTTTTCTTTTCTTTTATGTACACTGAGAGATATGCACCAAGACAAATTCCTTGTGTGTCCAATCACACTTGGCCAATAAAGAATTCCATTCCGTTCCATTCCGTTCCATTCCATTCCATTCCATTCCATTCTATTCCACTGCTGGAATGGCCTGGGAATAGCCCAGACCTTCACCCTCAAACTACGGGCCCTGGGACGGATACATGCAATGAATGTTTGTGTTGCTGCAGAGAGCCTCTCCCTTTGGGGTCTTTTTGTGTGGGTTAGAGGGAGGCAGAAATTCTGATTTGGGGTCTGCTTCAGCCTCCTGGTGTGGGGCTTTGGGTGAAGGCTGGAGGGAAGCAGCACTGGTGGCGAAGAGCCGGGGGGCCTTTTTCCAGTGGGACTGTATCATGGTCTAGAACTGGCTGACCATCTCAGCCCACTGAGCCTCCAGGCACTGGTACCTGGCCTTGCACTCCTGCAGGTTTTCCTTCTGCTTGGAAAGCCTACGCTCCTAGTCCTCAGTGAGGGGCTTCTGCTGAGCCTCCTTCTCGGCCAGATCCAATTTGAACTGAGCTGTTTTGCCAACTCTTTCTCATGGTGGCTGCTTAGCTCCAAGAACTGCTTCCTGTTGGGGCCCTAAGGAGCCCGGGCGGGCAGGCGAAGAGTGGCTGAGAAGGAAGGGGCGAGTAGAGGCTGGCGATGCCCCCCTCGACATGAGTGACATTGAGTTGGCCACGCCCACCCAGTCACATGACCACCTAGCCATGCCCGACCAGCCAGCCATTAGGCACAATCATGTTAGTGGTTCGCGGGATTTAAAATTATGAATTTAGGTCCGAAAGGTTGGTGACTCCTGGATTAGAAGGCCTCCAACATCCCTTCCAGCTCTATTCTCTATTCTTATTCTTATATTTCAGGGCTATTCTAGAAAACGGGAGAAAAGTACATTGCGGATTCACCCTCTGAAATCACAGAAGCAATAACCCAACCTCCTTTTCCCCAACAAGTTCCAAAAGTCAAAGGGGGAAAAAAACAGAAGCACGGAGATTTATTATTATTATTATTATTTCTTTCTTTTTTAAAGAAAAACGGCACCAGGTCATAAAAAATGGCAACTGACAAAAGCAGATGAAAAGGAAACAGATGTCAAAGAAGGATGCAACGGAGGAGAAGAGCAACCGACTACCTCGGCAAGATTGACTAACAGAAAGAGATTTTGGTTTTGTTTTTGTTTTGTTGAGGTTTTTTTTTTTGCACCAGTTCGGAAGAAAACAGAGTGAGCAAACATCCTATTTTTATTTTTATTTTTTTTTTTAAAAAAAAGGCCGGTCTTGATTACGAACACGGCCAAGGAGGAGAAAGGGGAAAAAAAAGGACTCCACGCTTAATGATGAATTTGTTGCTCCTCGTTCACTGCTACTCTGCTACTTGCATTCTTTTTGCCTTCCCTCCGCAAAATTTGTCATTCTTTCTAGAATATTAACCGTGCTTTCTGAAGTTCATTTGTAGAAAGTGTTTAGTGGCATATCCGCCTGTGCCCTCTTCCTCCATTCCACCCATTGCCCAGGTCGGGAACTTGAGGCTGACCTTCAGCTCCTCGGGGGCTCCAGTGGCCTGACGGGTCGCACGGCATCGGCGAAGAGGCGCTGGAAGCGTATTGCACCAGAATTTGTTCTTCCCCGCACAGCTCGCACGATGATCCCACTTCTCTAGGTGGCCAGGAAGTAAAAGAAGGAAATGCTCCAACTTAGTAACAGTTGAAAGGAACATTCATTCATTCATTCATTCCTCACTTCCTCTGAGTCCTTCATCCTTTCCTCCGAGTCCTCTTCCTACTATCTTCCTCCATCCCTCCCTCCTTCCCTCCATCCTTCCTTCCTTTCTCCCCTCCCTTTCCTTCCTCTCCTTCCTCTCTTCCACCTTTCCTCCCTCAGAGTCCTTCCTTCCTTCCTTCTTTCCTTCCTTCCTTCCTCCCTTCCTCTTCCTTCTCTGCCACGATACAATATTTCCTTTCTTCTTTCCTTTCTCCCCTCCCTTTCCTTCCTCTCCTCTTTCTCCTTCCCTCCCTTAGTCTTCCCCTCCTTCCTTCCTGCCTGCCTGCCTTCCTGCCTTCCTTTCTTCCTCCCCTCCCCTCCCTTTCCTTCCTCTCTTCCTCCTTCTCTCCCTCCTTCCCTCAGTCTTTCTTTCTTTCCTTCCTTCCTTCCTCTCCTTCCTCTCTTCCTCCTTCCCTCCCTCAGAGTCTTTCCTTCATTCCTTCCTTTCTTCCCTCTCCCCTTTCTCCCCTTTCTTCATTCCTCCCTCCTTTCCTCTCTTCCTTCTCTGTCATGATACAATATATCCTTCCTTCCTTCCTTCCTTCCTTCCTTCATTAGAATACAAAAGAGTCACATGGCTTGCTGTTTCCATGGTTTACTTAAATTATGATTTATTGACATTTGGAATATGATACACTAAGCTATAATCCTCAGTCCACCATTCACACAGTAGGTTAACCTCAAACCTACCAACGGTATCACATGAACCCCATCTCTAGCTGGGTCTGCCCCTTGAGGGGTTTAATCTTTTAGATCAGACTTCTTCTTCTTCTTAAAGTAAATTGGGTCCCAATTACCAACACATCTCTCTCTCTCACACACACACACACCCCAACTCTCCTGGCAAGTGCAGAGAGGTTGAATGATACTCCACATGGACTATGACTAAAGGCATCTAACCGATTTGCTCAGCCATATAAATAGCTTCCTCAGTGAAGAATGTGTTTGGGGCCATTCAATGAATCACGTTCTAAACCGAGGCTCATCTTGCCGATAATCAGCTTTGGAGACAAAACATTGCTCTTGCTACTCGGGTTTCCACCTCCCTCTCCCTGAGAGAGATGGAAATCAGGATTGAAAAATGAAAGGCCTGACAACCTCCTGCCCAGCCATCTCCTTGAATCAGAAAATCTGTACAATGCGAACTATTTCCTTGGAAGAAGAAAGAAGAAAGAAGAAAGAAGAAAGAAGAAAGAAGAAAGAAGAAAGAAGAAGAAGAAGAAGAAGAAGAAGAAGAAGAAGAAGAAGAAGAAGAAGAAGAAGAAGAAGAAGAAGAGGAGGAGGAGGAGGAGGAGGAGGAGGAGGAGGAGGAGGAGGAGGAGGAGAGGAGGGGAGAGGGAGAGGAAGGAAGATGGAAGAAGAAGAGGAGGAGGAGGAAGGAAGAAGGAAGAAGGAAGAAAGAAGGAGAAGGAGAGGAAGAAAGAAGAAGAAGAAGAAGGGGAGGGGGAGGGGGAGGGAGAGGAAGGAAGATGGAAGAAGAAGAGGAGGAGGGGGAGGGGAGGGGAGGGGGAGGGGGAGAGGGAGAGGAAGGAAGATGGAAGAAGAAGAAGAAGAAGAGGAGGGGGAGGAGGAAGAAAGAAGGAGAAGGAGAGGAAGAAAGAAGAAGAAGAGGAAGAGGAGGAGGAGGAGGAGGAGGAAGGAAGAAGGAAGAAGAAGAGGAGGAGGAGGACCAAGAGATAGAGATAGACATGAATTTGTTGGAAAGCACGTTGGGGTGATGCACCCCAAGTTGTAGCTGTTTTAAATCTCCAGGGGAACTGTTGATTGAAGGACTGGGGTGACATGATAGCAGTCTTCCAATATCTCAGGGGCTTCCCCAAAGAAGTGGGGGTCAAGCTATTCTCCAAAGCCCCTGAAGGCAGGACAAGAAGCAATGGGTGGAAACTCATCAAGGAAAGAAGCAAGCTAGAACTAAGGAGAAGCTTCCTAACAAGTGAGGACAATTAACCACTGGAACAGAAGTTGCCTCCAGAAGTTGTGGGTGCTCATCCAAATTTTCAACGCCTATTAATTGCCAGCTGAGATGAAGGCTAAATTTGCAGGAATGAACAAAAGGGCCAGTTATAGTTTCAAAAATAAGATTTTTAAGCAATACCCTCCCTTCAGTCTTCAGGGGAAAAGATTTATTTATTTATTCAAGATTGGAGGGGGAGGGGGAAACCTTAGAAAACGATGACATCATGGCAGGAGAATGTTTCCTTTGATATCTCCAGGTCATACCTGCTCAACCAAAAAAAAACAAAAAAAAAAAAAAAACAACGAACCCTCCCAATGGAAGGGTCTGTAAAACAAAACTTGAGTGTTGATTTAAGGCTTTTTTGTTATGAAATCTTAGATCAAGCTGGCTGGCCATTGGAGGTCATTTAAGCATCCCATTCGCCGGGACTTAATAAAAACAGACTGATGGAGGCTGAAGAGGGACTGCCGGACTGGTGTCTTTCATTACACAACAATTAGCCTTCGATCAGCATGCCTCTTAATAGACAGATTGAATTTATTGCGTGTGCAATCGCCACCTTACGAAATATAAATTGAATGCACATTGTATGGCCTCCATCGAGGCCCAAGGAATGGGGAAGTTGAGAATGAAAACTACGATGTAGATGAGGGATGTCTCCAGGGGTGGGCTTCAAAATTTTTAGTAAAGGGTTCTCTGCTCAGTTGCTGTGTGGGCGTGGCCTAGTCAGCCTCCTGCACCAAGGTGGAGGAGGGGGACATTTTTGCCCTCCCCAGGCTCCGGAGGCTTTTCTTGAGCTTCCAGGAAGGTGAAAATGGCCTCCCCAGGCTCCGGAGGCCCTCCCAAGGCTGGAAATGTTGCCAGACTTCCAGAATTTCCAGGAGGCCCATTTTTCACCCGCCCAGAGCCTCTGCACTTACCTGGCATCCAAGACTCCTGGGAGGGGCAAGGTAGGGTGGGTGGGGCCAGCCAGGAGTGGGATTTGGGGGTTCTCCGAACCGCACAGAATCTTAGCTAGAAGTTCTCCCGAACCCCCAGCAGCCCACCCTTGGAAATCTCCACAGCCTTATTTATTTGGGAAATATAGATGCCGCCCGTCTCACGATCAGACAACTTTTCTGGAGAAGAGAGTGGCTGAGCTTGAATTTTAGCTCTTGGCTGCTTTAGAAACCTAGTGTCTGAATTGGTCAAAATATTATGGAATCCGTGGTGAGCATCAACCTGTCAGAGACTGGCACCTTTCAAAGAAGTGTCGGTCGATTGGTGGAAACCACTCCAGAGTAACGGAGGCTTCTGTTCGGTCCACAATCTGGGGTGTGATGGCAATGGGGGCTGGTTTCTTGATACGTTGCCAGCTTTGATACACTAGGTCTAGGTAGCAGTGCATACGGGCAACCTGGTTTGGGGTGAAGGAATTGGTGCAGTCATCATCTAGAGTAGCACACGCCATCGAAAAACAGGAGAAAGAGAGAGTTAAGACTTAGTAAAAAAGGATTTCCCAGTTTTCTATCCGAATAACTACTAACAGCTTTCTGAACTCAGCCAAAGTTGAGCCTCTACCTGTTGAGCCCCGACCTGGGGCTCACCATAACTGGGAGAGGGGATGCAGTGGGAGCAATGAGCGAGGTGGCGGCTCACCGACAGCGACCCCACATCTGATGGCGCCAAACGGCCGCGGCGTTCCCCGCTGAACCTGCATCGCCCAGCGGCCTTCCGCAGGGGCCACGCACCACGCGCCACCCGCCACCCGCTGAGCCATTCCAGATGGTGAGGAAGACAGTTGCCACCAGATGGGTGTTGGCCCTGGTTGTTACCACGGCGGCAGGATTTACGCAGCCCCAACACCGATGGGGGCCGGATGGTGGTTACTGGTGGGCAGTGGATGGACAGGGGGTGGGGCCCAAAGACTCAAAAAGGCGCTGGGAGGTGGACACTCCCAGCGCTGAGTTTACAAGGAACCTGTTACCTATTCGTCACGTTCTGAGGCTCTGGCATGTTTGTTGGGATTAAAGCTGAGTTCTGCCATGTTTGAGTGCATGTCCTGGCTCCCTCTGTTCCTACCAGGTCCGGCCTAGACCAGCTGAGACTACCAACACTATCTGTTTCCAAAGTATTACCATATTTTTCAGAGTATAAGAAGCACCTTTTTCCTCCCAAAAAGAGGGTGAATTTCTGGGTGCATCTTATACACCGAATGTAGCTTTGGGTATGGACCTTACCGCATTCACTAGCTGAATGCAACGTTGAGCAACCTGTGAGTCACATATTGCGCAACGTTGTCTAAAGCCAACCTTGGCAATTTTAAGACTGGCACATTTCAACTCCCAGAATTCCCCCCAAGCCAGCAAGGGGGAATTCTGGGAGTTGAAGTTGACAGGCCTTCAAGTTGCCAAAGCTGGGTACCTCCAAAGGTCCAAAGCCTACAATCAGCCAAGGATTTTAGCAGAAAAATGTAGTTCTTACCTGCGTAGCTCATAAAGTTGTTGAACGGTGTATTCTGGAAGTTATGGAGCCCACACATGTTACTATTAGCAGGAGGATCAGCGCAGACTTTGTGAGTTGGGGTAGGATTGGTATCCTGGCAGAGGTCTCCCGTCTCGAAGGATGGTTCTGTTTCCATGCATGGGTCGCTGCAGGAGAAGACCTCAGACACCCCTTTAAAGACATGGTAGAGTCCGAGGCTATGTCCGACTTCATGGATCATGGTGTGGGTGTGACCCGCAATGCCGTAGAAGGAAGGGTTCAAGACGATACCTCCTGCATGGACAAGAAGGAGGAAGGGACATTGTTCCGTGCTTCGGAAACATTGTGGAAGAAAAAAAAAACACGCAGATACAAAATTTGTGTGGTGTCATGGCCACAGGCCTACCAACAGCTTTTGCAGCAAACTTCTTTATAAATGGGGACAAAATGAATTGTTGTTTGTAGGCTTGGAAGCAAGGAAGGACATACATCAGAGGAGGAAGAGGAAGAGAAGCAGGATGAAGGACTCCAAAAGGCTTCAGGGGCATCTTTGCTGGAGCCCAATAAGCCAATTCATTTGTCTGACTGTCTGTTCGTTTGTATCCCGCTTTTATCGTTTTTATAATTAACTTAAGGCATTATACTTCTTCTTCCTCCTCCTGTTTTCCCCTTTCCCCTGAGAGAGACTGACTGGCTCAAGTTCACCCAACCAGCTTTCATGGCTAAAGCAAGACTCATTGACTCCTGGTGATTGGCCCAAAGTCACCCAGCCAACTTTCACGGCTAAAACGGGACTAGAACTCACAGACTCCTGGTGATTGGCTCAAACTCAACTAGTTACCATTCATCCTAAAGTGGGATTAGAACTCAGTATCTCCTGGTGATTGGCCGAAAGTCACCCAGCCAGCTTTCACGGCTAAGGGGCAAAACTAGAACTCACCGACTCCTGATGATTGACCCAAAGTCAACCAGTTACCACTCATGTCGAAGGTGGGATTAGAACTCACTATCTCCTGGTGATTGGCTGAAAGTCACCCAGCCAGCTTTCACGGCTAAGGGGCAAAACTAGAACTCACCGTCTCCTGCTGATTGGCCAAAAGTCATCCAGCTGGCATTCATGGCTAAAGTGGGATTAGAATTTATCATCTACTGATTTCTAGGCTGGCGCCTTCACCCCTAGACCAAACTGGACCCAATTCCTGGATACCATCTCTTGGGACTATAATACTTCTAAGCAGTGGTGGAATTCAATTCTTTTTTACTACCAGTTCTGTGGGCGTGGGTTGGTGGGCATGGCAGGGGAAAGAATACTGTAAAATCTCCATTCCCTCACCACTCCAGGGGAAGGATTCTGCAAAATCTCCATTCCCACCCCACTCCTGTGGGAAGGATAATGCAAAATCCCCATCCCCACCCCACTCTGGGTTCAGCCAGAGATGGTATTTGCCGGTTCTCCGAACTACTCAAAATTTCCGCTACCAGTTCGCCAGAACCTGTCACAACCTGCTGAATAGCACCTCTGCTCCCAACAGATTGTATGAGAATCAAGACAGAAACTACGGTGTACGAGCTGTTTATGCAACAGATTCATCCTAAAGCACCATTCCTCTTATCTTTCCCAGTTTTATTTTCTTCTTCTCTTGTTTGAGGCTTTGGAGTTTGGCTTTCTTTTTGTTTATGTTTCTCTTTCTTTCTGATGGTTGGAGATATTGGGGAAGGGGAGAAAAAAATCTCCCTGAACGGGAAAGATAAACATCGCAGTACAGGCTGGCACAGCTTTATCAGGGCCAAGTTAGCTGAGCAGGTTGTTAGATTCTTCTGTCTGTTTGAGGGAGGGGGGTGGTTTTGGGGGCAGGGGGGGAGAGAAGAGGAAAGGAACCATATATTTTTCACCGCTGTCAAAGGTCTAAATCAATTACCCCTTCTTCTTTTTTTCTTTTCATTTAAAAACGAAAGAGGGAGATTGGGGTTTTTTTGTCTGTGTGTGCCCCGGTGATAATGTATTCCAAAGTTAAGATCTGGACAACTGAACATATTTCATTTTATTTTCTTATTAAACAGATATTGGATTTAGAAAATGGGGTGGGGGAAACGAATATGGAGAGGCGGGGCAGGATTTTTCTGAGCGAGAAGGGGGCAGAGAAGGTGTCTAAACAGGAAATTAATTTTCGTTATTCTTGGGTTCCCCCTCCCTCCTTCCTTCCTTGGGAGCTGACTTCAAACTGATGGTACAATAATTAGAATTGGTACTCTTGTGGGTAAATTCACCTAAGAGATTCTCCCTTTGAACAACAATTAATGGATGGAAAGGAATGGAATGGAAGGGAAGGGAAGGGAAGGGAAGGGAAGGGAAGGGAAGGGAAGGGAAGGGAAGGGAAGGGAAGGGAAGGGAAGGGGAGGGGAGGGGAGGGGAGGGGAGGGGAGTAGAGTAGAGTAGAGTCTCTAGATATTTTCTAAAACTAGCTAATAACACCACTTTTTTGGGGAGAGTAGTATCATAAAATTATACATCAATGGAAAGATAATTTAATCAAGAATGTAATGCAATAACTTTTATGAAGGGTTTGCTATTAGAATAGCAGTCTAAAGAAGAAAAGTGAAACACGTAGAAAAAACGAGATTATACAAAAACTACTTCCATAGAAAAACAAGATATACAAAAATTATCCACATGTCAGTTAATACTTTGTTGAGTAACCTTTAGCATGAATGACGGCCTTATAACGTCTTCCTATGGAGTGAACCAAGTCTTTTAGTTCTGCAGCTGTTTTAATATGAAACCAAGATTGAATGGTGCCTTCTATTAACTGGGTTTATTGCTGGGTCGCTTCTGACTAACAAATTTCTTTAGTTTCGGCTCCATAGATTTTCAGTTGGGTTAAAGGCTTGGCTATTCCCAGACCATTCCGGCAGTGGAATAGGATTATTTTGAAAGAAGAAGGAGGAGGAGGAGGAGGAGGAGGAGGAGGAGGAGGAGGAGGAGGAGGAGGAGGAGGAGGAGGAGGAGGAGGAGGAGGAGGAGGAGGAGGAGGAGGAGGAGGAGGAGGAGGAGAAGAAGAAGAAGAAGAAGAAGAAGAAGAAGAAGAAGAAGAAGAAGAAGAAGAAGAAGAAGAATGGTGTTATTAGCCTCACAAATACACTTTTCCCAAAAGGTTTCCACAATTTTGGCGACTACTGTAGATTTACAAATGACAGGCTCAATAATCCCTCTGTAGATCTGTATTGGCAACTCTTTGGTCCGTCGGAGCTTTAATTAAACCTTAAAAGGGAGGATAGGCAGCTGACAATGTCACCAAGACATCTGATCAATCCAGCAGGAGGTGCTAGAAGAGAGCATAACGTTAATTGGTCCAAATATCTGGTTATTGGAATTGGAATGTTTTGTTACACAGGTACCTGAATAACAGAGTTGGAAGGGGGACCTTGGAGGTCTTCTAGTCCAACCCTCCTTCTTAAAGAGGAAACCCTATACCATTCTGGACAAATGGCCATTCAGTCTCTACTTGAAAACCTCCAGTTACGGAGCAGTTACAGCTTCTGGAGGGAAGCCATTCTACTGGTTAATTGTTCTCACTGTCAAGAAATTTCACCTTAACTCTAGGAGTTCATAATTCTCCTCCTGTGGCTAATGCTGAAGTAGAACTTAAATGCAAATGAAGTTGTCCTCTGGATATATTTCTCCCAACCAGTCACCCAGCTCAGCTATGTTTCTCTCCGTTACAGAATGTCTTCTCATGAATTACGGTGCCCAGAGTCAGGTCCCAAGGGCTTCAGGGCAAAATCAAATATTTTATATTTATCAGACTGAGTTGTACATCGCATGAAGATTTCATCTTGGTGTTTAACCCGTCCTGGGAAGTCTGTGGAGATTCTCAACCATCCAGGTCATGCTTGTCCCAAAGGGTGCTTTTTCAAAAGGCAACTGGACTTTGATTTTTCCTTGAAGACGTTTTGCTTCTCATCCAAGAACCTTCTTCAGTTCTGACGAGTTCCAAAGTTCTCCAGAACTGAAGAAGCTTCTTGGATGAGAAGCAAAACGTTTTCAAGGAAAAAAAATAAAATTTGAAAAAAAAAAAGCACCTTTGAAGCCATCCTGGGAAGCAACATGCTAAAGTTGGCGTAAAGGCTCTTTGCAAATTCTTTGTTCCATTTGCATGCAGATAAATTGGGTGGACCTGCTCTTCAACTTTTCCAAGAGAAAGTCGAACAATTACTTCCCACCTCTGCTTTGGGTTTTGAGTTCTTTTTACGGTGTCTTCTCTTGAGCTTGAAAAGACAGAATATTCATGGAAGTCTCTTCTTTACCTTTTCATTGTCCTTCATTCAATGGTGTCCAATTCTTCCCTTGACAAGTCCCTGTAGTTTGTTTTTTCTTTTTTCGGTAAGGTATTTTCAGAAGTGATTTGCCATTGCCTCCTTCCTAGGGCTGAGAGAGAAGGACTGGCGCAAGGTTACCCACCCAGTCAGCTTCATGCCAAAAGTGGGACTAGAACTCACCGTCTCCTTGCTCCTATCCTGGTGCCTTCACCAACGACTCCAAACTGGCTCTCTAGCTCTTCATTAAGAAGGTAAAACTAACACATAAGTGCTAGTCATTCCCAGCTCTAGGGGGCGGTGCTCATCTCCGTTTCAAGGCCAAACAGCCAGTGCTGTCCGGAGACGTTCCGTGGTCCTGTGGCCGGCATGACTCAACGCCAAAGGTGCACAGAACGCTGTTCCCTTCCTACCAAAGATGGTCCCTATTTTTCTACTTGCATTTTTTACGTGCTGTCGAACTGCTAGGTTGACAGAAGCTGAGACATGTCACGGGAGCTCACCCCGTTACACAGCGCTAGGGACTCGAACCGCTGAACTGCCGACCTTTCGATCGACAAGCTCACTATGTGTTTCAGTGGCTAAGACGCTGAGCTTGTCGATCAGAAAGGCCGGTAGTTCAGCGGTTCGAATCCCTAGTACAGGTCTCCTGCGTGAGATGACATCCAGGGTCCCTTCCAATTCTGTTATTGTTACAGCGTCTTAGCCACTGAGCCACTGCGTCCCTTACCTCTTCATTAAGTAAATGCAAAAAAAGACACCACTCTACCCAGTTTCCCAACAATGTTTTCCACCCATTTTACAACCTTTATCGCTGCAGTCGTTAAGCGAATCAGCGTTAGCAATTGCAGGTTGTTGAATGAATCTATCTGCCCCCATGGATTTTGCTTTTCGGAGAGTCGCAAAAAAGAGGATCGCATGACACACACACACACACACACACACAGGATCCTGCAACCATCATTAATACGAGTCAGTCGCCAGGTGTTTGTATTTTGATCACATGACTGCTGGGAGCCTTCGTTGGTCGTAAGCACGGGTGGTATTTGTTTACTTTCGCTACTGGTTTGCAAATGTGAGCGCAGTCACACGGGGCCACCTCCGCACATGCGCAGATCATCAAAAACAGGACGTGATGATGTCCGGTCGGTTGGGCGGAGCTTCCCACCGCCACCGTTACCGGTTTGCCCAGCTGAATACCACCACTGGTCGTAAATAAGTGAAAACCGGTCCCTTTGTCTGGTGCTGTTGTAACTTTGAACGGTCACTAAACAAACTGTCATAAGGCGAGGACTATCTAACCACTGTACCCACCGCTCTTCCTTACCCAAGTGCACCAAGGCTTCTTTGTCCCAAGGAAAGGTAGCCATGCCAGCCAGCTCTTCTTCGGAAGAATTGGCGAAGAAGATATTGAGGTGTGTGGAGCCGTTCAGGTTGAGCCTGTTCTTCAGTTCCTTGACGTCTAAGTAGGCCCTGAAACGAGAATAAAGAAGACCGGTGAGCAACGCTAATGTTGGGTTGTCCTCATACCTGTGTCAGGTATTATCTAACATACCTCGACTTCGACTTTGGAGTGGCTGTTGGAAACTCTTGTCTTGCCCCATCCAAGCTATCTTTAGAGGATGAGTAAGAAGTCGAGGTTTAAGGCAGTGGTGAAATCCATTTTTTTACTACCAGTTCTGTGGGCCTGGTGTGGATTGGTGGGCATGGCTTGGTGGGCGTGGCAGGGAAAGGATACTGCAAAATCCCCATTCCCTCCCCACTCCTGGGGGAAGAATACTGCAAAATCCCCATTCCCTCTCCACTCCAGGGTAGGATACTGCAAAATCCCCATTCCCTCCCCATTCCTGGGGGAAGGATACTGCAAAATCCCCATTCCCACCTCACTCTGGGACCAGCCAGAGGTGATATTTGCCAGTTTTCCAAAATACTCAAAATTTCCACTACCGGTTCTCCAAACTGCTCAAAATTTCCACCACCAGTTCTCCAGAACCTGTCAGAACCTGCTGGATTTCACCCCTGCTTTGAACTATGGTGATGGAGAAGACTCCTGAGAGTCCCTTGGACTGCAAGGTGATCCAACTGATCAATCCTAGAGGAGATCAACCTTGACTGCTCTTTAGAAGGCCAGATCCTGAAGAGGAAACTCAAATACTTTGGCCACCTAATGAGAAGGAAGGAAGAACTCACTGGAGAAGAGCCTAATGCTGGGAACGATGGAGGACAAAAGAAGAAGGGGATGGCAGAGAATGAGGTGGCTGGATGGAATCACTGAAGTAGTCAGCATGAGCTTCAATGGACTCCAGAAGATGGTAGAGGACAGGAAGGCCTGGAGGAACATTGTCCATGGAGTCATGATGGGTCGGACACGACTTCGCAACTAACAGCAACAGAGGAAGGATTGGGCCTAGAAAAGGAGACCTAGTTAAGTAATCTCTACAGAGAATAACCAGGTGATGTGGGCTGTTTAACGTGGAACATTTCCAAGCCAATCTTCTCCACTGTTCTGCTATGCTAAAGTTCCTAGAATTCTTTTTTGGAATTCCATCCCCAGGAGGAAATAAGGAGCTGCAAGAACTGGCAAGGCACCAAAGGATTCCAGTCCTCCCCTCAAGGATTCCTCAAGGGGGAAACAACCCAACGAAACAAAGCAAGACAAAAATGATGCTTCCACAATACTGTGATTGCTCTCTCACACATTTTTCTCGCTAGTACACCAGCCGTCCTCACCGCCTTCCCTCCCCCCCTCCACCTGCTGATGAAGTCATCAAATTGGAAATAGCTTTGGGCTTGGCGTCCCCGGCCCCTCCTTCCGCTGAATCATGAAAGCTACCTCCCTAGGCACAGAACCAAGAATGAGAGGGTGTTTTCCTTCCAGGCAGGGCTTACTTCAAGGAACAGTAGCTGTCTCCTGAAGATTTCACCTCGGCTACAGATGGTCCTATTCTGGAATGTCCTCTCTGTAGATTTGTGGCAAAGACCAAAGCGGTCTCTGCAGGTGTTAAAAGAGTTAGCTGTCCTCAGAAAAGGTGGTTGGCATTTATTAATAGCATTAGATCCTCCTAACATACAGTAGCGGCCAAAATTATGGAAACCTTTTGAGAAAAGTGTGTTTTCTAAAACTAGCTAATAACACCAATTTATTTTGGGGGGGGGGGGGGAAGTAAGTACCATAACATTCTATATCAATGGAAAGATAATTTAATCAGGAATGTAATGCAATAACTTTTATGAAGGATTTGCTATTAGAATAGCAGTTACAGTATAAAGAAGAAAAGTAAAACGTAGAAAAAACAAGATATACAAAAATGATCACCATAGAAAAAACGAGACGTACAAAAATGATCACCGTGTCAGTTAATCCTTAGCTGGGTAACCTTTAGCACGAATGACCTTACAACGTCTTACAACATCTTCCCAAGTCTTTGAGTGCTGCAGCTGTTCTAATATGAAACCAAGATGGAATGATGGCTTCTATTAAATGGGTTTTATTGCTGGGTCGCTTCTGGCTAAAAGTTTCTTTAGTCGGCTCCATCGATTTTCCATTGGGTTAAGGTCTGGGCTATTCCCAGGCCATTCCAGCAATGGAATTTGATTATCTTGAAACTCCCCCCAAAAAGTGGTGTTATTAGCCATCAAACCTCAAAAATACACTTTTCCCAAAAGATTTCCACAATTTTGGACACTACTGTATGTAGCATGTCGGGAAGCAAGGGATGACCAATATTTTCAATTTTGAGCAAGCACTACAGCATCTTCCCATGTGACATTTAGAGTCTTTAAGTCATCCATGAATGTTCTCCACCATGCATGTTGACGGCGTCCTCTTGATCATTTGGCATCACAAAGGGTTCATCTCATTGCCCTCTTAACTGGATATTAGATTGCTCTCCATGTGGGGAAGGTGACCTGCCAGTTGGAGCATTCTGCATGAGACAATGTTCAGCATGAAACAGACCCCTTGCATCCTGGACATAAATTGTTTCATCTCCTACCTTCAAAATGATGCTATAGAGCACTGCACACCAGAAAAACTAGATTTTTTCCTGAACGCCATCACTCCGCTAAACAAATAATTCCCTCAACACAGTCAAACTATTCACTAAGTCTCCATCTATTAATCTTCTCATCGTTCCTATCACCTATCTCCTCCCACTTATGACTGCAGGACTGTGACTTTGTTGCTTGTATCCTTACGATTTACATTGATATTGATTGTTTCCTGATTGCTAATATTTGTACCCTATGACTATCATTAAGTGTTGTACCTTATGATTCTTAACAAATGTATCTAGTCTTTTTATGTACACTGAGAGCAGATGCACCAAAGACAAATTCCTTGTGTGTTCAATCACACTTGGCCAATAAAGAATTCTATCTATTCTGTCTATCTATGTTATGAAGTTTACAGAAGAAACTCTCTTGGAGCACTTCTTTGCTGGCAATATAGTCAAAATAATGAATTTAGAATCTTTAGAATTTAGAACCATTAGGAGGTGGTTCGCACTATCAAATATTGCTCCCTTAGTTATATGGGAATATAGTACATATAGTCAAGGCCATGGTTTTCCCACTTGCAATGTATGTATGGCTGTGAAAGTTGGACCATAAGGAAGGTGAGGGCCAAAGAATGGAGGCCTTGGAACTCTGGTGCTGGAGAAGACTCCTGTGAGTCCCTTGGACTGCAAGGCGATCCAACCAGTCCGTCCTAGAGGAGATCAACCCTGACTGCTCTTGAGAAGGCCAGATCCTGAAGATGAAACTCAAATACTTTGGCCACCTAATGAGAAGGAAGGACTCACTGGAGAACAGCCTAATGCTGGGAAAGATGGAGGGCAAAAGAAGAAGGGGACGGCGGAGAACAAGGTGGCTGGATGGAGTCACTGAAGCAGTCGGCGTGATCTTAAATGGACTCCAGAGGATGGTAGAGGACAGGAAAGCCTGGAGGAATGTTGTCCATGGGGTCATGATGGGTCGGACATGACTTTGCAACTAACAACAACAATGCTATATGGGGATCTTAGCAAGTGGAAACACCTGGCTGACTTTGGGCTCAGAAGAGGATGGGACCCAGTTAGAATTTGGATGGAAACGACTAGAAAAATGGCAAGGCTGTAAACTAATCTGGATATCTCAAGACACCCCAAAAGAAAGGAGTGGAATTTATCTCCAAATTGCTGCCAAGAAAACTAAAATGGACACGTCCATTAGAACACCAGGAACTCAACTTGACTCAAAGAAGCTTGTACCAAAGGATATGGGCTCATTGCTGCATGATTCCCTTTGGAGATTCACTCTGAAAGAAATGTTTGATCAAATCATGTCACCGGTTTCACAAGTCAAATGGAGACATCGAATTGGATTGGAAGCTATGCATCAATTTGGATGAGCTAATGGACTGCTGTGTGATTCTATGACATGCTTTTGTCCGAGAAAAAGAAGAAGAAACAGGAAGAGGAAGAGGAAGGAAGGAAGGGGGAGGAGGAAGAGAGGAAGAGGAGGAGGAGGAGGAGGAGGAGGAGGAGGAGGAGGAGGAGGAGGAGGAGGAAGAAGAAGAAGAAGAAGAAGAAGAAGAAGAAGAAGAAGAAGAAGAAGAAGAAGAAGAAGAAGAAGAAGAAGAGCAATTGATTGAAGGAACTTGGGTGTGGGAGGAGGAGGAGGGAGGAAGAGGGAGGGGGAGGAGGAGGGGAAAAAGAAGGAAGAGGAGGAGGAGGAGGAGGAGGAGGAGGAGGAGGAGGAGGAGGAGAAGGCAATTGATTGAAGAAGTTGGGTTTGGGAGGAGGAGGAGGGAGAAAGAGGGAGGGGGAGGAGGAGGAGGAGGAGGAGGAGAAGGCAATCGATTGAAGGAAGTTGGGTGTGGGAGGAGGTGGAGGGAGGAAGAAGGAAGGGAAGGAGAGGGGGAGAAGAAGAAGAAGAAGAAAAAGAAGAGGAAGAGGAAGAGGAAGAGGAAGAGGAAGAGGAAGAGGAAGAAGAAGAAGAAGAAGAAGAAGAAGAAGAAGAAGAAGAAGAAGAAGAAGAAGAAGAAGAAGAAGAAGAAGAAGAAGAAGATGATTATCAATCTGACACATCATCCACTTGGCTTTCCAAAAGAAAACAACTTTTAGAATCAAGTCCAAGCATTCCAAATCAACCTTCCCTACTCCTTTCCAAAAAACAAGTGGTTGGCCACGTGGGAAATAAAATGGCTGATGGAACCCTGTCCTGAGTCCTGAGTTCCAATCTTACTGAGCTTGATGATGACTTAAATGAAGGTTTGGTTGAGCCTAACTGAACTATTTGTATTTATTGTTGTTTACAAAATGTTGTTAGACCATCAGCCCCTTTCACAGAGGGCCTTGCAGGTAAGATGGTCTGAATCTGTGGGGGGCTTCTTAGTTAATGGTTTCCGATTATAGGACAGCTGATGGTATGTTGGTGTCCTCCCTTTCCCTTCCCCCAGTGGGATCTGTGAGCTGTACTCTATTCTTCTCGAGGTTATTTGCATTCCATAATGGAGGACATAATGTCAGCCACATCAGCCAGAGCCAAGTGAACCAAAAAAAGCCAGACATCAGGAACTGCCAAATTACATTTCAAAGCCATGAGAACAGCTCTGGAAAACAATCAAAGATGTTCTCCACTATCATTGGAACATTTCTTTGATGCATCCTTCTGCAAGGGTGAGTGGGCTTCTTTCTCTCTTTCCTTCCTTCCTTCCTTCCTTCCTTCCTTCCTTCCTTCCTCCTTCCTTCCTTCCTTCCTCCCTCCCTCCCAACCTCCTTCCCCTCCTTCCTTCCTCCTATCCTCCCTCCCTCCCTCCCTCCCCTCCGTCCCACCCACCCTCCCTTCCTTCTTTCTCCCTGTCTTCCTCCTCTTTTCTTTCCTTCCTTCCTTTCCTTCCTTCCTTCTTAGAATAATTTCCATATCTTCCCTCCTTCTTTCTCTTATCTCCTCCCCTCCCTCCTTCCTTCCTTCCTATTCCTTTTTTTCTTCCTTCCCTTCCCTTCCTTCATTCCCTTCCTTCCTTCTCTCCCTCCCTCCCCCCTCCCTCCTTCCCTTCCTTCCTTCCCTTCTTTTCCTCCCTCCCTCCCTCCCTCCCTCCCTCCCTTTCCTTATTTTTTTTCAGTTGCTTTGAAGTCATCCTCTACAGCTTTTTACACCACATCTGACTGGATGGTGGGGAATAGAAGGATTTATATTCCTTGCACACAGCTGGCCATTTGTATTCTTTTAGAGAGTCATTGAGGCCACTGGGGTGACCCTTGGGACAGAGATCAACCTCCAAGTGGCCTCAACTCTAAAAGGATGCAAAGGACCAGCTGTCTGCAAGGAATATAAATCCTTCTATCCCCACCATCCAGTCAAGAGCTGAAGAAACTCCTCAGATGAGAAGCGAAATCCCTTCAAAGAAAAGAAAAAAAGTCCAGCTGCCTCTTGAAAAAAGGACCTTGGGGGCAATTCTCTAGTCTGCCTTAAGAATATGACAACCAATTAAATATGAACCAATCAAAGAATCAACAACCAATTGTGACAACCAATTGTCACTGTGAGACAACAGTGTGCGGTGACAGCCAAAAAAGCCAACGTAATCCTAAATTGCATTAACAGAGGGATAGAATCGAGATCAAGTGAGGTCCTAATACCACTCTATAAAGCCTTAGTAAGGCCACACCTAGAGTACTCCATCCAGTTTTGGTCACCACACAATAAAAAAGATGTTGAGACTCTAGAAAGAGTGCAGAGAAGAGCAACCAGGATGATGAGCGGACTGGAGGATGAAACATTCA
The DNA here is from genome assembly GCA_030761175.1 of Masticophis lateralis. Lineage (NCBI taxonomy): Eukaryota > Metazoa > Chordata > Lepidosauria > Squamata > Colubridae > Masticophis > Masticophis lateralis. The sequence continues at coordinate 7,598,965 of JAUDYJ010000015.1, forward strand.
ATGAATGGTTGCAGGAACTGGGCATGGCTAGTTTAGTGAAGGATCAGGGGAGACAGGATAGCAGTCTTCCAATATTTGAGGAGCTGCCACAGAGAAGAGGGGCTCAAGTTATTTCCCAAATGGATGGAAACTGAACAAGGAGAGATTCAACCTGGAAATAAGGAGGACTTTTCTGACAGTGAGAGCAATCAACCCATGGAACAGAAGTTGCCTTCAGAAGTTGTGGGAGCTTCATCCCTGGAAGCTTCCAAGAAGAGACTGGACTGCTGTCTGTCAGTAATGGTGTAGGGTCTCCTGCTTGGGCGGGGGCGGGTTGGACTAGATGACCTAAAACGTCCCTTCCAACTCTGCTAATCTGTGAAGGCAAAAAAGCAGGATCCACTTTCTTTTTTTCAGGGAAGCCAAAAACTTGGGGGTTTGGGAGGAGGGGAGAGAAATTGGCTGGGTGATCTTGGCATCAATTTCAGCTCAGACTTGATTTCATGGAGAATTTTAATCATGAATCGTTTATTGTTGCTCGTTTCCTTCTTCTATTTGAAGGAACAGAAGGAGCTGACTCACAGATCAGGGCAGAACAAGCTGCTAACATGCATTGGCGGGAAAAAAAAAAAAACGGGCAGGAAAAATTTCTATCAGCCTCCAAGAATCAAACACACCGCCCTTTCCTCTGTGCAGTTAACGTTACTACATCTTTTGGTCTCATTTCAAGGCAAGAGATTTTTTTTCCTGGCGTGGACTTCGCAGGTCTCCCTTATTTCGACAAACGTCTTCTATTAATAGTCTTCCTTGGGTGGCTACTAAAAACACAGAAGTTCTGATCAACAGCAAGGAAAGTCACTCTCTCTTGGTTTTTTTTAGTAAAAGTACTATAAGGGCCTGAAGGCAAGCTGTTGTGAGATCACACATTTGGGAGGTTTTCCTGTCTCGGAAGCCGGACGAAATGACGCCATCAAAAACAATTGCCAAACAGGATGGGAGACTCTTCCGAACGAGCTAGAGTCTGGGAGGGTCACATGGGGGGAAGCTTCAATCTATGGGGTGGGGGGGCTTACGGGTCACGAATTCAGAAGTGGTATACAGCCGGTTTGGATCAGTTCGCCCGAACCTGTAGCGGAAATCACGAGTGGCTCTATGCCCGTGATGGTGAACCTATGTCGCCTGGCACGCGCGGCGTCACTCATTCCTCTTCCGGGTTTCTGGCAGGCATGCACATGTTGGCCTTTGTGAGCACGGCAGTGCCGGAAACGGGAAAAGCCGGAACCGGAAGTACCTTATCCGGTGTGCGCATGCCCCCTGGGCAGCTCCTGGTTGTAGCCCTGATGAGCGCGCATGTGCATATGAAGTGGTCCCTTTTTGGCACTTGGTGCCGAAGCAAGCATGCGCACACATGGCAAACCGGTAGTAACCTAATGTGAATCCCACCGTTGGTCGCGATATGACTCTACCCACTGTAAAGTCTACATTTCATCCCTCCTGTTGCAAAATGTAAAAAGCCCAGATCTATTTTGATTACTGAACCGATAAATGTAATAATTATAAGTATTCCATCACTGGCGGTGTTTAAGAAGAGATTGGATAGACATTTGTCTGGAATGAGATAGGATTTCCTGCCTGGACAGGGGGTTGGACTAGAAGACCTCCAAGGTCCCTTCCGACTCTGTTATTCTGCATTCTCTTTTCTTCCTGGAGCAGTCTGGAAGAAGGCAAAAATGCTCCTGATCTATGTCGGCAAGTCTTCCAATATTTGAGGGGCTGCCACAAGGAAGAGGGGTCAACCGCTTCTCCAAAGCACCAGAGGGCAGGAGAAGAAGCAATGGATGGAAACTCATCAAGGAAAGAACCAAGCTAGAACCAAGGAAAGTCAGGTCAATTAACCAGAGGAACAGCTTGCCTTCAGAAGTGGTGGGTCCTTTAAGGAAAAAAAAAAATGGACAGCCACCTGTCTGAAACGGTATAGGGAGTCCTGCTTGAGTAGGGGGTCAGACTAGAAGACCCACAAGGTCTCTTCCAGGACTGTTCTGATTGATTGATTGATTGATTGATTGATCCAGCAGAATGGCTTGCCTTCCGAAGTTGTGGGTGCTCCATCCATCCTTGGAGGTTTTTAAGAAGAGATTGGGCAACCATGTGTCCTGAATGGTAAAGGGTCTCCTGCTTGAGCAAGGAATGGGACTTAGAAGACTTCCAAGGTCCCTTTTCCAACACGGTTATTCTGTTATCTCTTGGATTTCTGACCCTCTCCTTGTTCAAGGTGGGGAGGTGTCCCAGTGAAAGCTGATTTATAATATAAGGACTTGGCTAAAGGGAACAGCCACAGGATAATAGACAGGGAATCTCCGTCTTTTCCAAAAGGGAAGTCTCTCTCTCTCTCTCTCTCTCTCTCTCTCTCTCTCTCTCTCTCTCACACACACACACACACACACACACATTATTTTCTGCCTCTTTCTTTCTTTCTTTCATTCTCTCATTCTCTCTTTGTCTGTGTCTGTCTGTCTGTCTCTCATTTCCTCTCTCTCATTCTTTCTCTCTCTCTCTCATGCTCTCATTCTCTCTCTCTCTTTGTCTGTCTCTCATTCTCTCTCTCTCTCACACACACATACATTTTCTGTCTCTCTCATTCATTCTTTCTCTCTTTGTTTCTCATTCTCTCTCACACACACACCCATTTTCTGTCTCTCTCATTCACTCTCTCTCTCTCTCTCTCTCTCTCACACACACACACACACACACACACATTTTCTGTCTCTCTCATTCTTTCTTTCATTCTCTCATTCTCTCCATGTGTGTCTGTGTCTGACTGTCTGTCTCGGTCTCTCTCTCTCTCTCTCTCTCTCCGTCTCTCTCCCTCTACCTAAAGTTTTTGGAACTTCTTAAAACGCAAGCAGACTCCTAGCTAGAGCAAGGAAATTTTTTGTGCCCAGGTCTCTTCCCCAGAAATCCAACGAATAATTGGAGTGTTTCATCTCCCCATCTATCAAACCTCAAAAGGCTTTGCCAGCTACTAATTTGTATGGCTTCTCTTCACAGGCTGTGCCAAAGCTTTCTTGAATCGCCACCAAGACGCACCGGAGTCCAAATAATAGTTACTGCTAAGACAGATGCTTTATGGTTTTAAAAAACGATGTGCCATCCATCAAAACCAAGTTAATGGGGCAGCAAGGCTTTTAAAATCAGGCAACTGGTCTGAATTCATGTCTCTGGACACATCTCGTTCCCTGATATGATTCTCAGATGGTCATTCCAGAAAGGTACAAATTTATCTGCTTTTTCATGTTCCTCCAGCTTTATCGGTTCTGCCTGAGTTTATTGCTGGTATAAAATACTCACAGAAAGAACTGAGAATGCTTCCTTACCCTCTGGGGTACACTTATGTTCCAGTCTCCACAGAGATAATATTACTAGGACAGAATGAGGTAGGAGGAGCAGGTGAAATGAGAAACTTAAGCAAGCCTTGGTTAAAAGCCAAGCTGTTTTCAGAACATTTATCTGTGTGGTCACCAAGAATCAAAAATGACTTGGTGGCACATAATTCATCACACACACACCCCAAAAAAATTTTTTTTTAAAATCAGAATCTCCCAAAACTTAGCCAACAAATAGTATCATCACGTTTTTATGGAGTGACAAGCATTAGAGGTGATACTTAAGTATAGCAATAGCACTTAAGACTTATACACCGCTTCATAGTGATTCTACATACCTCTCTAAACGGTTTACAGAATCAGCCTCTTGCCCCCAACAATCTGGGTCCTCATTTTACCGACCTCAGAAGGATGGAAGGCCGAGTCAACCTTGAGCCTGTCAGGATCGACCTGCTGGCTGTGGGCAGAATCAACCGGCAATACTGCATTCTAACCACTGTGCCACCACGACTCTGAGGGAACACTGTAGAAAGCAGGATAATGGTAGCACAGTGGTTGGAATGCAGTATTGCAGGCTGATTCTGCTGACTGCCATGGGTTCAATCTTGACCAGTTCAAGGTTGACTCAGCCTTCCATCTTTCCAAGATTGGTAAAATGAGGACCCAGATTGTTGGGGGCAATAGGCTGACTCTGTAAACCACTTAGAGAAGCACTGTGAAGTGGTATATAAGTCAAAGTGCGATTGGTATTGGTATTGGTATTGGTATTGGTATTGGTATTGGTATTGGTATTGGTATTCTATTCTATTCTATTCTATTCTATTCTATTCTATTCTATTCTATTCTATTCTATTCTATTCTATTCTATTCTATTCTATTCTATTCTATTCTATTCTATTCCTAATTCTAATTCTAATTCTACTCTACTCTACTCCTAATTCTTATTCCTATTCCTATTCTATTATTCCATTCCACTTTCTATATTCTGTTCTGTTGTTCTGTTCTGTTCTATTCTGTTCCTTATTCTAATTCTTATTCCTATTCCTATTCCTATTCCTATTCCTATTCCTATTCCTATTCCTATTCTAATTCTAATTCTACTCTACTCCTAATTCTTATTCCTATTCTTTTTCTATTATTCCATTCCACTTTCTATATTCTATTCTATTCTATTCTATTCCATTCTACTTTTGCCCCTTTCTTGCCACAGTTGTTAAGCGAATCACTGCAGTCATTAAGTGAATCATGTAGTCATTAAGCAAATCTGGCTTCCCCCACGGATTTTGCTTGTCGAAAATTGTTTGCAAATATGGCTACACAACCCCGGGACCCAGTGTAACTGTCGTAAACACATGCCAGTTGCCAAGCGCCCACATTTTGATCACATGGTTACATGCTGTGACCATGGTAAGAATGAGAAACGGCCACCAGTCACTTATCCAGTACTGCTCTGACTTCAAACGGTCACTAAATGGACGGTTGCAAATCCAGGACCCCCTGTAGAACATGCGTACATGTGATTTGAAGATGCTTACCTGTTAGGAGAATCGGGATCAAAGCAGGTTTTGGTGACATCCGTGATATCCGGATTGCAGCAATCCCCGCCGTCGAAATTGTACTTGTCCGAGTTGCAATCCATGTCACAAACGCCATTCTGTTTCTTCTTGTTGAAGTAAAGCTGGCGCATATGGCGGCAATCTCCCCCGTCAAAGCCGGTCAACGTATGGTTGCACTCCGGATCGCAGCTGTCGTCTCCAATCTTGCTGATTTCGCAGTTGGCCAGGATGAGGCGGTCCCGAAGGGAGGAATCGTTGATCTCCAGCACCTCTATTTCCCAGGAGATGTTGTATGGGCCGAAGGCTTCGTTGAGTTGTTGGTGCTGGAACTCTATTTGTTGCTGGCTGATGGTCGGATTGCGGTGATGGTCGTCGTAAATGTTCACCACGCGGTAACGGACCACCTTCCTGTGGCGGAAGGTCGGGATCCGGTTGTAACTGGCGATGACCTCCACATTGTCGCAAACCATTTGGCCACAAAGAGGAGGCTCCAGGGTGGTATCCAACAGGTAGCCAGAGTGGGAGGTGAACTCGGTGAGAGGAAGATGTGGGCTGTCTTTCATGGGAGACCAGTTGCTTTTCACATTCAGTAAAGTCTCCTGAAACACCAGCTGAGGTAGAGGAACATCTACTTCATGAGCCACCAGAGTCATGTCCATCAGTATCTCCTTCTGAGAACGGACCGTTCTCCAAAGACTAAAATGTTCTACGTATCCTCGGTAATTTTGGTTTAGGGCGTTGCCACCCAGCAGAAGGATCTTACATTTCAAACTCAAAGGGCTGAAGATACTCCCTACCTGTTCCCTGCTGGCTGCCACCTGGGCACCGTTCACGTACATCTTCATCAAACGTCCATCGTAAGTGATGGCGAGGTGAACCCATTGATTCGGAAGGTAGCTGTGGTGATCCGTGATGGTAGTGACCTTCCGGGCACGGTCGGTCTTCAGTGAGAAAAAATAGCGGGGATCTCGATTACCTTGATCACTGATGTTGTTAATTCCCAAAACCCATCCTCGGTCCAGCGTGGTGTAAGAACATTTGTCGTATAATCCTAAGTGTCACCCAACACAAAAAAGAAAAGAAAGGAGAAGAGAGTGAATATGAGTGAGCATCCCATCATGATATCATGATTAATTTGGACCAGAAGTGGTCAATCCCTAGTTTCAGCCCTTGTTTCTCAGGACTTACTTGACCCCATCCATCACTCCAACATCCAGCCAGGAAGTTGTCTAATATTCAGCATCACGAGAACTCTTATTAATGCCCCTTGAAGTATACGCTTAACGTCAATTAATTCAACCAAATCCTCATTATCAAACGATTCATTCGAGAAATTCTCAGAACCTTCCCCAAAATGGCAGTTCCTAGAATTCTTCCGTACAGATCCACACAAGAGAGAGAACAGGAGAAATGTAAGCCTACTTATTTGGGCACAAGAGGGAGAAGGTGTTTCATCTCACGCTATTGAATACTGTATGAACAAACTATGAACAAAGCTCCCACTTTCTGCCTGGTCCAGTTCACAGAAGATCTGCCTTCACATCTTACCGCCTACATTGCCGATGCAAGGAAAACGGACAGTGGGTGGGTCCTATTTATAAACCCCCACCCCTCCATCTGTATTTTTAGAGGCTTGTGCAAATAAAAAAAAAAGCGGAAGGGCCAGCTTTCTAATAATAGGGAGCTAGGTTTTTGTTTGTGGAAGAGACACTTAGCTGTGGTATTCCATACTTACGGTTGACTTTGCCACAAACCCGCTAAGTCTCATACACCATTGAAACGAAGCCAAGATACATCTCATTACAATGACGTTCCCTAGGCTGTTTAACACCAGTTTGCCATTCCTTTTCCCTTTCCTTGACTCTTTCTAAACCGGGCTGCCGGTGTTTGCAAAATGCCACACAATCACTGACTGGGTCATCATGATGACAAAATACCATCGGCGTTGTGTTATTAAAAGGAAAACAGTCAAAACCTTTGCCCACCTGAATGGCAATGGAATCCTTGTTTGGGAATCAAATCACAGATTGAAATGAACTGACAGCTACAATTAAAAGAAAAATAATACACGAAACGAACAGAAGAATGAGCTGGAAGGGACCTCGGAGGTCTTCTAGTCCAACCCCCTGCTTAAGCAGGAGACGCTATTCCATTTCAGACTAATGGTTGTCCGATCTCTTCTTAAAATTTTCCAGTGTTGGAGCATTCACAACTTCTGTTCTACTGGTTCATTGTTCTCGCTCTCAATAGATTTCTCCTTAGTTCTAAGTTGCTTCTCTCCTTGATTAGTTTCCAGATAATTTATTAGTATTATTTGTTTTATTTTTGTCGATTTGCGAAATTTAGCAGCTGCCCATCTTACCTCATGGTAACTCTGGGCGGCTTGCAATCAGAAAAGATAAAAAGCTACCCTGTTTTTCCCCAACATAAGACATCCCCTGATAATAAGCCCAATCGGGCTTTTGAGCGCATGGCAATAAGGCCAAGCGCTTATTTCAGGGTTCAAAAAACCCTAGCTAGATAGAGAGAGAGAGAGAGAGAGAGAGAGAGAGAGAGAGAGAGAGGGAGGGAGGGAGGGAGGGAGGGAGGGAGGGAGAGAGAGAGAGAGAGAGAGAGAGAGAGAGAGCAGATACATAACTGATAGATAGATGGATTAGATAGATAGATACCCTGTTTCCACCAAAATAAGACATCCCCTGATAATAAGCCCAATCGGGCTTTTGAGCGCATGGCAGTAAGGCCAAGCGCTTATTTCAGGGTTCAAAAAAATATAAGACAGGGTCTTATTTTCGGGAAAACATGGTATGTAATCTGAATAAGTCTTTTATTGATAACTTACTCCCAAATCAGAGAACGCATGTACAGCTACTCCTCAGCGTTCAAACACGATTCAGCCCAAAATTTCTGTTGCTAAACGAGACACTTGTTACATTAACTTTCCCCTATTTTTACGACCTTTCTTGCCACAGTTGTTAAGCAAATCACCGAAGTTTGTTAAATTCTGAAGCGAATCTGGCTTCCCCACTGACTAGGCTTGCCAGAAGGTCGACATGTGAGCTGCTTGCTAAGTGTGTCAGAATTCATATCACGTGACCCTGGGGATGGCCCCAACGGTCATAAGTGTGGAAAAAACAGTTGTAAACAGTGGTGGTATTCAGCCGGTTCAGACCGGTTTGGGAGAACCGGTAATGGCGACCTGCGGGCGGACCTGCACACCCGCCCATCCTGGCAATATGCCATCCTATTTAGCAGCACACGAGTGCAAGCCGTGTGCACGAGCCAAGTGCATGCACAAAAGGCCACGCGCATTAGTGAAGCGAGCATACGCACATGCATGCTCGCACATTTACTGTGCGTGGCGAACCGGTGATACGATTATGTGAAACCCGTCTCTGGCTGTCAGCTATCGTAACTTCAAACCATCACTAAATGAACTGTTGTAACCCAAGGACTACATGTAGAAAATGTATTCTAAGACACAAAGCTCAACAGAAGCCACAACAACTTATGAACTAAAGCCAACGAACAGCTCCGAGGTGGCACCCAAGTGAGAAAGACTGGAGTGCATGATCTGGTGGGTTTCTCTATCAGATGTTTGCCTTTCGCAAACGAGGAAAAAAAAGGGTGATGGAAACACGAGCGGCGGTTATGAAGATGGAAGGGGTGGTGGGTTTCAAATTTTTTTACTACCGGTTCTGTGACCATGGCTTGGTGGGCGTGGCTTGGTGGGCATGGCAGAGGAAGGATACTGTAAAATCTCCATTCCCACCCCACTCCAAGGGAAGGATATTGCAAAATCCCCATTTCCTCCCGATCAGCTGGGACTTGGGAGGCAGAGAATAGATGGGGGCGGGGCCAGTCAGAATTTTTACTACCGGTTCTCCGAACGACTCAAAATTTCCGCTACCGGTTCTCCAGAACTGGTCAGAACCGGCTGAAAGCCACTTCTGGACAGGACCATGTTTATATCAAACCTTCCAGGAAGAGAAATCTGGGTGGATTAGAGATAGGCCACCGGTCGTGCTCTGCAGAAAAACAAGGAGAGCTAATTTCCCCCTGAGTAACTTCTGGAAGTTGTCATAGCTTTCATGGCTGGGATAATCCAACTCAAGGTGACAGGTCTTAGTTATGAAAGGGGAATTTCGGTCAACAATCAAAGCTGCAGTCAAAGAGGCCCATGGACGGGGAGGAAAAAGGTTGGTGCTCCATCGTTTCTCCTTTGCATGCTTTAATCACTTAGTATCAAATTTGCCACAGAACGCTTGAAAGAGCAACAATTCTACGAGAACCTATCCGGAGCTTTCTTCTGGGCAGCAGAAAATAATTAAAAGAGACAGATTTGGGTTAACTATTTCCATGGTGCATGCGACTGAATAAAGTTGGGGATGACTGACCCAACGTATTGCCAAAAGTCAGCGGAGATTTCTTGGGCTGGTGGCGGCTGTTGGGTAAAGTTAGAAACAGAGCAGAGCAGAGCAAACTTTCTCTTGGCTGGGCTCGAAACTCTCCCATCCCTTTTCTTCCAAGTGGACCTGAAACAATTCAGAAGTTGTAACCGTCAAGCGTTACACTCAGTTTTTTATTCCTGCCCTTCTTGTTGGAAGAGGAGGACCTGTAGGGTAGAAGGGTACCCATATCTGCCCACAGGTTTGAAAAATCCCTCCTTAGCGTTTTAAAAAGTAGTTCTGATAAAGCTTATAAAGTACCAATAAAGGAGAATATTTGTAGCTCAGGGTTGAAAATCATGGGTTCATCATCAGTGCTAGAAGGGAGTCAGGTTCGGAGGAGGAGGAGGAGAAGCAAACTAATTCAATGGATCCTAACCAGTAGCTATACAATCCCCCAAAACAAAGCTGACAAATGGATCCCCTTTGTCTCTTGATTCCTCTTGAAATCATAAGCAAGCAAACATAAATCTGAAAAAAAGAAAATGGAAGAGGGGGAGATGGAGGAGGGAGGAGAGAAAGAAGGAAGGAGAAGAAGAAAGAAGAACGTAGAAGAGAAGGAGGAAGAGAAGGATGGAGAAGGAGGAGAAGGAGAAGGGGAAGGGAAGAAAGGAGGAGAAAATGAGGAAATCTTTCATCTTTGTCAACATCCATGAGTTTTCCCATCTTGTTCTCGCATTGGCAATCTTGCGGCTTCCAAATATTTTAGCCTACAACACCCACAGTTCCTTGCCAATAGCTGTCCTGGCTGGGATGGATGAAAAGTCTAGAATGTGCCAGTTTAAGTTATCCCTGATTTAGTTGTTCTGAAGAATTATGGGCCCTTTCAATCTTAGGAGATGTTGGGATGTTGGTAAACATTTCACAAGTCCCATCGCAGAATCCATGGATCGTTTCAACCCATGGAAATCAGACCTCTCAAGAACCAACTATTGAGAACATTGAAAGAGGTTGAACGCTCTGCGTAAATTGTTGGAGAGTTGGCTGTTTGCTTTTCATTTTCTCAGGTTTATCCAAACGGTTAAAAAGGATCCTCCCTCTTGCAAATCTATACATGATTGTGCTACAGTTGAACAAAGTTGGAAGGGAGCTTGGAGGTCATCTAGTCCAACCCCCTATACCCATGATGGCGAATCTATGACACGTATGCCATAGGTGACACGCATAGCGATATTGGTGGGCATGCAAGCTCAGCTCTGGCGTGCATACGAGTGCTGGCCAGCTGATTTTCAGCCTTCTGGGCCCCCCAGAAGTTGGCAAATGGTCCATTTTCGGCATCCGGAGGGCCTCCAGGTAGTGGGGAAGGCCATTTTTGCCCTCCCCAGGCTCCTAGAAAGGCTCTGGAGGCTGGGGAGAGCAAAAAATGGGACTTCCAGTCCCACCGGAAGTTGGTAAATAGACCATTTCTGACCTCAGAAGCGCCTCTGTGGTGGGGGGGAGGAAGGCCGTTTAGCCCTCCCCTTTTCTCCTTGGTTAGTTTCCATCTGCTGGAGAGAGAGAGAGAGAGAGAGAGAGAGAGAGAGAGAGAGAGAGAGAGAGAGAGAGAGAGAGAGAGAGAGAGAGAGAGAGAGAGACGGACGGCAGAAAAAAGACTGGAAGAACTTCAGTTAATAGGGGACATTTATATCCAGAAGATCAATAAAAATTGAATAAAGAAATAAACCAATCTTGCAGGGGGGGGGGAGTCAAGAAGGAAAAGGTGATATTTGGAGCACTGGCCAATTGATTCAAGAAACTGGGGAAATGTAATTTTGAAAAGGCAGTGTCTGAAAACTCACATGAGAAGAAAATCAGGAAGGGAAAGAAGGAAGGAAGGAAGGAAGGAAGGAAGGAAGGAAGGAAGGAAGGAAGGAAGGAAGGAAGGAAGGAAGGAAGGAAGGAAAGATGGGAGGGAGGAAAGAAGGAAGGAAGGAAGGAGGAAAAGATGGGAGGGAGGGAAGAAGGAAGGAAGGAAGGAGGAAAAGATGGGAGGAAAAGATGGGAGGGAGGAAAGAAGGAAGGGAGGAGGAAAAGATGGGAGGGAGAAAAGAAGGAAGGAAGGAAGGAAGGAAGGAAGGAAGGAAGGAAGGAAGGAAGGAAGGAAGGAAGGAAGGAAGGAGGAAAAGATGGGAGGGAGGGAAGAAGGAAGGAAGGAAGGAGGAAAAGATGGGAGGAAAAGATGGGAGGGAGGAAAGAAGGAAGGGAGGAGGAAAAGATGGGAGGGAGAAAAGAAGGAAGGAAGGAAGGAAGGAAGGAAGGAAGGAAGGAAGGAAGGAAGGAAGGAAGGAAGGAAAGAAAGAAAGAAAGAAAGAAAGAAAGAAAGAAAGAAAGAGGCCTATATTCACAACTGGGTTAAGGGTAGAAGCATTTTGTTAAAGAAAGATCCTGCACATCCTTAGAAAATTCATTTTCCACACGGGTGGCAGTCAGAAAGAGACCAGATTCCCACCAGAGAGATGCTTCTGTGGGTAGAGGGGGCCACGTGGTCTGTCAAAGAGATCCCTATAAGCAGAAGGAATGCCTGAAATCCTGCAGGACCCCTGCTTTTCAGCCAGCAAGAAAATATCCGAGGGGCTCCAAATCCCCTCCAAAACTTGCCTCTTTCCCTTCTCAACTTGGAGGAGGGGGCTCTTTATGAGCCAGGTTTATGGGGACCACCTCTCCGCCTTGCAATTAAAAACAGGCCAGGCGAGCCCACTTCCATCCCCTTTTCATGCCGAAGCCAAGGGGGCTTTCTGCGCTGGGAAACCAAAGCCAGCAACACCAGAGAAACGTGTACACAACCTGATTTTTTAACATACAAGAAGGATACAAGAAGTTGCAGGCTGGACCAAACGCAAGCCAGCGGAATCCTCGGGAGAACGGCTTCCCACTGGCAGTGGCTGAGCGTGCAACACGCCCCATTTCAATAATCGGTCCACAACCTCGCAAAGGTCTCGCACCCCGCTCGGCTGACAAAGGGTCTCCCCCGCGCAGGCTGGCTCGGTTTCCCCCAGCAACAGTTGTAAATCTCACACTGTTTTCTTTCCGCTCCCTCTTCTTTGCTCGGAAAGGCAGCTCGCCTTCCTTCAGACTCCAAGGATAATGGAAAGCAGAGGTTTGGGGGGCTCAGGAGATGTTGTAGGATGCTGCACAGAAACCCTTCAAACGCAGCATTTGAGGCAGTGGTGAAATGTAAAATTTGTTACTACCGGTTCTGTGGGCGTGGCTTGGTGAGGGTGGGAGTGGGGTAATGTGACTGGGTGGGCGTGGCCAATTTTTTTTTAACTTTTAAATCCATTTTTTCTACAACCTCTTCAGCCAAAGAGCTCGTGTGAGTGGTGTCGCAATCTCCTGCACCAGTGGCGGTGACACTCACATGAGTGGGTGACCCCATGACACTTGTGTGAGTGGAGCCGTCCGTGCACATAAAAATGTGGGCACCAGCCAGTCACTGGCCACGGCCCAATAGAGGGCTGTGGCCCACAGGTTGGGAACCCCTGTGCTACACGATCTGTTTCATTAGCATCTTTCTCTGCTTCCAGATCTGACTAAATCCCACTGGACTTTCATGCAAATGACTTCCCTAAGAATCGATTGGAAGTCCATCAGCAGCTCCCAACCTTTTGGGCACTGCAGACCGGTTCCGTGGAGATCAGTTTTTTTCCATGAACCGAGAGGGAAGAGCGTGGGTTCACACACTGCCTGCACCCCATGCATACACCTGTGTCAGTCCACAGACTGGGAATTGGGAAGTCCTGCTATCTTTCTTTTAACAACCCCGTAATCCTTACAGGGTGGAGTCTGGGCAACTGAATAGAGCTAGCAGAGTGTTTCCTGGCCGGATGCTCTTCCTGTCACCAATGAGGAATCTTGTTCACCAGATATATTCTTGTTGTGCCCAGGGAGAGAAATATCTGCCTCTACCTAGGATCGAACTCACAGCCTCCTGATTGTGAGGCGAGAGCTCCGCCTCTAGGCCAACGCACTACTGTTTGAAAGGCACAATGAAAGATTTTCTTTTACAGCCCAGAGTATACCCTAGGGGAAGTTGTTTCAAAAGCATTCAGACCAGAATGGCACTGAAGCAATAACTTTGTTTAATTATAGTTGCAGTTCAGGCCTCTACTAAAAATATGTTTACGGCTCTCAGCAACGGAACGTGGAGGCCTATCAGCTGCATTTATTATGAATGAATGGGCTATTGATTGGGTTATGCAATTCGGTTCCTTTTTACTGCTAATGAACATTAGATATTCAAGATGATTAAGGACCTGGAGGTTAAAACATACGACGAACAGTTGCAGGAACTGGGCCTGACTAGTTTAGTGAAGAGAAGGACCAGGGGAGACATGATAGCAGTCTTCCAATATTTGAGGGGCTGCCCCAGAGAGGAAGGGGTCAAGCTATTTTCCAATGCACACGAAGGACAGGCTAGGAACAATGGATGGAAACTGATCAAGGAGAGATTCAACCTGGAAATAAGGAGAAATTTCCTGACAGTCAGAACAAACAACCTATGGAACAGAAGTTGCCTACAGAAGTTGTGGGAGCGTCATCACTGGAAACTTTCAAGAAGAAACTGGACCGAAATCTGTCAGAAAAGGTGTAGGATCTCCTGCTTAGGCAAGGGGTTGGACTAGATGACCTACACAGTCCCTTCCAGTTCTATTCTTATTGATTGATTCAGCCTAGAAATAAGGAGGAATTCCCTGACAGTGAGAGCAATCAATCCATGGAACAGAAGTTGCCTTCAGAAGTTGCGGGAGAAGTTGGAGGCTTTCAGGAAGAGACTGGACTGCCATCTCTCAGAAATCGTACAGGGTCTGGATAGGATGACCTACGAGATCCTTTCCAACTCTGTTCTAGGCCTGCAACAGGTGGTATACAAACTTTGGAAGAAAGCCTCAGCAACGAGCAGAAGCCACATTCCTGATAACATCACAGGCTTCAGAATGGAATGAATCTGGTCCCGTTTTCACGGCCATTCATCTTACAACTCTGAAGGGCTGAGATGTATGATCCTGCCACTTGTGACTCTGTGTGTGTGTGTGTGTGTGTTTGTGTGTGTGTGTGGGGAGGGGGTGATCTCAGTATACCTTGCCTCCTCTCTGCAAACAGCTTGGTCTCAAGGCACAAAGGAAGGATGGAAAAATCAAAGTTATCAGACGCCTTCTCTTTGCTTTGTCAAGCTTACGGCAAACAGATGACAACTTTTGCAAGATATCGCAGGGGAAAGCGGGGGGGGGGGGGAAAACGGCATCAAGGACAGAAAGATAGAAAGAGAAGGGACCCCGAGGAGGACGATAAGGTAAGTCAACAGCAAACAAGGGAAGCAAAGTCAACGATTCAGGTGTTTGCATCAGAAAAACAGGATAAAAAGCTCTAACGTTTAACTGGCCGAAAGTGGGGGAAAGGAAAGCGTTATCATTTCATGGGGTTTTTTAAGATTAGGGCTAGCTGCCCATCATTCCAGCGCGTTGCAATCTCTCTCTCTTGCTTTCCTCAAAGTTTCTTTGGTCTCAGAAACAAACAACAATCCAAAAAAACCCCACCCCACACAATTCGGCTTCTGTTATCGTGCTCTTTCAAATTTCACAGGGAGGGCTTTGAAGCTTTGCTATCACCGCAAGGTCACAAACGTTTGGCCATTATTCTGGCCTTGGTCCACTCTTGCAGATTCTCCGGCCCTGTCCCATCGTTCTGCTACGAAACCAACAAACACACCTACAATGCAAGAAGCTCCCCCACCGCCACTTTTGTCAGTTGAGGATTGCATGCCAAGGGGAAGGAGGGAGGGAGGGGGAGGGAGGGAAAGGAAGATCCCGCACAGCTTTAGCAAAGTTTTTTTGTTGTTTTGTTCCAGCTCTCCATCATCCTTCGGGATCCTTCGCAGGCAGATGTTTGCATAATGAAAGAAGGAGATGTTTGCTAACATTTCCTTCTGCTTTGGCAACACCAGCGGTATCTGTTATCATTCTGCCATCACTCTGCTAAACAAATAATTCCCTCAACACTGTCAAACTAGTTACTAAGTTTCTGCATTACTGTTACTATTAATCCAGTGGTGGGTTGCCCCCGTAAAACCGTTGAGACGCTCCGCCCACCGCCCCGGATGTCATCATAGGTGATCTGCGCATGCGCAGAAGCTTCCCGTTGCAAACCGGTAGTAAAGGTAAGTAGAACATATCCCTGTATTAATCTTCTCATTGTTCCTATCACCCATCTCTTCCCACTTATGACTGTATGACTGTAACTTTGTTGCTGGTATCCTTAAGATTTATATTGACTGTTTCCCTATGACTATCATTAAGTGTTGTACCTTATGATTCCTGACGAATGTATCTTTTCTTTTATGTACACTGAGAGCCTATGAACCGAAGACAAATTCCTTGTGTGTCCAATCACACTTGGCCAATAAAAAATTCTATTCCATATTCCATATTCCATATTCCATATTCCATATTCCATTCCATTCCATTCCATTCCATTCTATTCTATTCTATTCTATTCTATCCTTACAATTTATATTGATATTTCCTAGTATTTATATTGATGTTTCCTAGTATGATTTGATTGCTTATTTGTTCCCTAGGACTATCTTTAAGTGTTGTACCTTATGATTCTTGATGAATGTATCTTTTCTTTTATGTACACTGAGAGCATATGCATCAAAGACAAATTCTTTGTGTGTCCAATCATACTTGGCCAATAAAGAATTTTATTCTATTCTATTGTAAATGGAGGCAGTGCAGGATGTTGAGCGTTGACATGGCCCAAACTCAGCAGTCTTTGAAAAGCCTTTTCCTTCTGCGCAACAGGCCATAGTTGTACTGAGGTTTTCAGAAGCCATTTCAAGGAGCCTGCCCTGACCTCCTCCTTACCTTTCGTCTTGACCTCTGACACAGCCTTGTTCTCCACCAGGGAATAAAAACCTTAAGAAATTGCAAGATGCTTCTTCTCAAAGAAGGTTCCCTAAGAGCCTTCAAGATGAGTGGGAAGTAGACTACATATGGTGTACAGTTAGGAGATCCCTAAGGAATTCAACTTTCCCTGCGCAAACAGTTGGATGAACAATTGTGCATTTTTTTCCTTGGTTGGTTGTTGGGGAACAATTGAGTTAGTTTTGTCTTTAGATGGTTGGGTTTATGTTGTTGTTGTTAGTTGCAAAGTTGTGTCCGACCCATCGTCGACCCATGGACAATGTTCCTCCAGGCCTTCCTCTCCTCTACCATCCTCTGGAATTCCATTGAAGCTCGTGCCGACTGCTTCAGTGACTCCATCCGGCCACCTTGTTCTCTGCCGTCCCCTTCTTCTTTTGCCCTCAATCTTTCCCAGCATTAGGCTCTTCTCCAGTGAGTCCTTTCTACCAGAAATACAGGCAGAATTTCGAAGAGGCAGAGGAACTAGAGATCAATGCTTCACTGACTATGCTAAAGTCTTTGATTGTGTGGATCACAACAAATTGTGGCAAGTTCTTAAAGAGATGGGACTACCAGACCACCTTATTTGTCTTTTGAGAAACCTATATGCGGGCTAAGAAGTAACAGTAAGAACTGGCCATGGAACCTCTGATTGGTTCAGAATTGGGAAAGGAGTCCGGCAAGTCTGTATACTGTCACCCCGCCTATTTAACTTATACGCATGAGAAAGATGGGGCTAGATGAATCAAAAGTTGGAATTAAGATTGCTGGGAGAAAAATCAACAACCTCAGATATGCAGATGATACCACTCTAATGGCAGAAAATGAAGAGGAACTAAGCCACTAAAAGGAGAGAAAGGCTGGATGGAATCTAATTAAGGAGAGAACCCACCTAGACCTAAGGAGAAATTTCCTGACAGTGAGAACAATCAGTGAGTGGAACGGCTTGCCTCCAGAAACTGTGGGTGCTCCATCATTGGAGATCTTCAAGAAAAGGCTGGACAGCTATTTGTCCGGAATGATACGGTCTCCTGTTTGAGGAAGAGATTGGACTAGAAGACTTCCAAGGTCCATTCCAATTCAGTTATTCTGCTGGGTTTAATCAGGTCAGAAGTTGCCTTTAGAAATGAGCTACATTTAAAGATGAAGATCCTAAGCATATCCCCAAGGATTGAAAAGCCTTCATCTGCTTAACTTTCCCAAAACAAAGAGGTTTTTGGAGCACCCAAACATGCCTGAGAAGAAGCTGCTGCTGGATTTTCTAGAGAGCAGCTAGAAACAGATCTCATCACTTAGTATGTAGCATCTCATCAGCTAGACAAGAGCTAGCAGCAAATTTGGCTAGTGAATTAGTCCATTCTCTTGGCTTTCAAGATGCCTTGAACCCTAATTCAGCAAGGAAAGCCTTCCTTCACACCGTGGGTTAAGACAAGGAGGAGGAGGCAGCCTTTAGCCCTAACCTAGATTAAACTAGTCACGTCTAGCTTGTGGTGTGAACCCCAACACCGATTCTTGAGCCGTGGTAGCACGGTGGTTAGAATGCAGTATTGCAGGCTAACTTACTGCTCACTGCCTGCAATTCAATTCTGACCAGCTCAAGGTTGACTCAGCCTTCCATCCCCCTGAGGTGGATAAAATGAAGACCCAGATTATTGGGGGCGATAGGCTGACCCTGTAAACTGCTTAGAGAGGGCCATAAAAGCACCCTGAAGCGTTATATAAACCTAATAATGAGCCTAATAATAAGCCTAATAATAATAATAATAATAATCTCATGTAGTTCCAAATGTTGTAGGGACCCAGGCACTGAATCTGAAACTTGGGCGGAGGGGGGAACTAAGTTTCATCTCAGTTGCTGCAGCAACTTAATTCATTCAGGCTTACACACACACACACACACACACACACACACACACACACGTATTCGCCCGCTGCTCCTGGCTTTGCTAGAGACAGCAGCTGATATTCCCCAAAGTTACGAAGTTGCAAAACAACTGCGCCGGGAGAGGAGGCCGTGTGAAAATTGGCAGCCCCTCGCACCAAAGGCCACCTACCCTCGGAGACAAGAATGACCCAGAGCAAGTTAGAGGCCCTCGTTTAATAGCATTGTAAAATTAACTGTTTGGAAAAAAAAAAAAAACAACCCAGGCTGTACACCCACACCCACACACCATGCGCTGCAGCTGATGGTGATGTCAGGACATTTCCATTTCAGAGGAGCAGGAGAGCAAGCTCGTAAAAGTTTCGAGTAGAGGGAGCATTTGTGTGTTTGTTTTTCTTCTTCTTTGATTCGCTGTCACCTGGAAGTGAGGCAAACCTTTCCCAATCTGTCTGTTTTGTTTCATTCGCCTTTCCTTGAAAGATGCTTCCAAGAATGGCCCTGACTTTAAGGCTGGATCCTGGGAACCTCTGAAGGATTCAGAGATTCGACGCCAGGGTGATCCAGTCGGTTCGGACTGGATCACCCGATCCAGTAGCGATAGAGGCGGGTGGTTCGGAGAACCAGTAGCAAAAATCCCTGCCCCTCCCTCCCATGCCCAGCTGAGCTGCACAATCATCGGAGGTTTTTTTTTTTTAACTTTTAAAAGCATTTTTTCTACAACTACGGCCAAAAAAATGCTTTTAAAAGTAAAAAAAAAAGCCTCTGCTGATCACATGGCTTGTCAAAAGCATTTAAAGGTAAAAAACCATTTTTTTCTTATAAACGCTCTGACAATCCCAGCTGAGCTCCCTGATCGTCAGAGGCATTTAAAAGAAACCCCCCTTTTTTTCTTTTAAATGCCTCTGACGATCCAAGCTGAGTTGTCTGATCAGCAGAGGCTTTTTAAAAAACTCAGCCTGGATCGTCAGAAGCATTTAAAAGAAAAAAAGCCCTATTTTTCTTTTAAATGCCTCTGATGATCCCAACCGAGTTGCCTGATCAGCAGAGGCTTTTTTAAAAACTCAGCTTGGATCGTCAGAGGCATTTAAACGAAAAAAAGCCCTATTTTTCTTTTAAATGCCTCTGACGACCCCAGCTGAGTTGCCTGATCGGCAGAGGCTTTTTAAAAAAGTCTCTGCCGATCAGGCAACTCGGCTGGGATCGTCAAAGCCTTTTGAAAGCATTTTTTTACAACCTCTTCGCCGAAGGGGTTGTAGAAAAAATGGTTTTAAAAGTTAAAAAAAAAAACTGGCCAAGCCCACCCAGTTACATTACCTCCACCCCCACCAAGCCACGCCCACAGAACCGGTAGTAAGAAATTTTAGATTTCACCCCTGTTCGACGCACTTTGTGGAAAGGATACCCCACAATTTTGCTCCACCAGCTGGAGAAAGAAAGGTATGGGGATTGATTTGAAGTCCACCACTGCATCCGACTCTGAGAGTGTATGTATGTGTGTGTGTGTGTTTTACTGCTTTTTAAAAGCCAGCTTGTCATATCTCAAGTCGCAGGAACAAAAAGCAACTTGGTCACCCTGAGTCAGACGATGGAAAGGTCTGATAAAAAGCGCCTCTAATTGGAAGCAGTTTTTAGCCTCTTTCCCTAAGCCAGACCTGCTCCCTGATACAAGGAATCAAGGAAGCCGCTTTGCCAAAGGAGACCAGCTGCTCGGTCTTGGATCTCTCTCTCTCTCTCTCTCTCTGGGTTCGCCCCCAAGTAGATCCTTATTTAGGATCTACTCTACCACCCTCTTTGAGCAACCTGACTGCTCGGGAACCTCTTAGCAAAGGCAACGGATTCTGGATTGGCGGGCCGCTGCGGATCTGGATGAGAAGGGAGTGGGGGAGAGAGCCTCCCCCTTGGCGGCTAGACTTGCTCCTTGGCAGAAGCCCAAACGTTTCTACATCCAGCCAAACCTGGTTCGGCCTCAATTTTTCTCCCGCCCTGCGAGAAACAGGGAGAGCAAAGAGACCTTCCACGCCTCTCAACTTTCAATGGAGGGGTAGGGGTGGGGGGGGGGGCAAGGAAAAGCCAGGAAGCAAGCAAGGAGGCACAGCCCAGGGACCCATCTAAGACAGGGGTTGGGAAAAGAGTATGCTGGAAGTGGGACGATGATCCCCAACTCGGTCAGTGTTGCCTGGGGATCAGGAGAGAAAGGAAGAGGGGACCTTGGCTCTGTCGGTTCTCCAAAAGAACGGGGGCAGAGGGGAGTGGTGTATAAAGCAGGACTCTCTGCCCCCCAAGAGAAAAAAGGGGAGGAACTGAGAGGGAGCTCCCTTTTTTGAGGGGAGACAGTTCTTCTTTTAGGTCAAATCTAGGGCATTGAGATAAAGACTCATCCAGCAAGCTGGCCTCGTTGTGGGATGTCTGTTGCAGCAGAGGTGGGGAGATGCAAAGCAATCCTAGGCTCTAGCAACAAGAGAGCCCACTGGGGATGGGTGGCCAATGTATATTGATTGATTGATTGATTGATTGATTGATTATTTCCAGGCTCCAGCAACTGGACTCCACTGGATTTGTTGGTTAGCCAACAAATATTCATTAATTAAGTAATTATTCTTAGGCTTTAGCAACTGGGCTCTATTGGAGTTGAGTGGCCCAAAAATATCAATCAATCAATCAATCAATCAATCAATTATTCCTAGATTCTAGCAATGGGACTCCACTGGATGTGTTGGTTGGCCAACAAATATTCATTAATTAATTAATTATTCTTTGACTATAGTGACTAGACTCCAGTGGGGTTGGGTAGCCAATAAATATTAATTGATTCATTAATTGATTAATTAATTATTCCTAGTCTCTAGCAGCTAGACTCCACTGGATTTGTTGGTTGGCCAACAAATATTAATTAAATAATTAATTAATTAATTACTCTTAGACTTTAACGACTAGACTCGCCTGGGGTTGGGTGGTCAATAAATATTAATTAATTAAATAAATTAATTCCTAGGCTCTAGCAGCTAGACTCCACAATATTTGTTGGCTAGCCAATAAACATTAATTAATTAAGTAATTATTCTTCAGCTTTGGCAACTAGATTCCACAGGAATTGGGTGGCCAATAGATATTAATTAATGGAAGGGAGGGAGGGAGGGAGGGGGGAAAGGAAAGGAAGAGAGGAAAACAGCTTCCATTGTGACCATATTTTTGCTCATTTGTCACTTCAAAGCAGCAAACCTCTCCCTCAGGAAAAAAAAATGCAGCTGGTGACCACTACTCCCATCATCCCCCTCTCAATGAAAGTATGGCGTGATGAGGGGCCTGGAGGTAATGACTTTGAACCAGTCTCCTCCTCCTCCTCCTCCTCCCCTCCTCATTCTTCTTCTCCTTCTCCTCCTCCTCATTCTTCCTCTTCTTTTCCTCCTCCTCTCTCTCCCCTCCCCCTCTCTCTCCTCCCCAGCACACATCACAGGGTGATGTTGAAAAATAGGTGAAAGAATAGGAGGGATGCAAACCAACCAACCAGCCAACCAGCCAACAAATAAAATGTTCCTAATAACAACAAAAGAATAAAACCATTCCTGATCCATGGATCATTTCAGAAATCTCTGTGTCTGTCTCCAGTTTTCTAACTAACCTTCAAATAGCCAGGAAGAGCAAGGGAGTCTTTTAAAAGAAGCATTGCATGAACAGACGGATGGATGGATGGATGGATGGATGGATGGATGGATGGATGGATGGATGGGACAGGAGGAAGGTTGAGTTTTGCAAGGACCAACTGCTTGGTGGCCTTGCCGAATTTGAACCCAAGCTTCTTCAAAGAAGCGGGAGGGCGCCTCTTAATTACAGTGGGTCTCTGGAGCAAGAGAAGGAAGTTAGGAGACTTCGCCTAACTAATTGTCAGAAGCAGAACCATCCCCTCTTGAAGACCCAGCTCTGCAGGGTTGGTGTAGGGATATCAAAGGAGAGGGGTCCTTGGTGCTCTCTGAGCTTGGTGGTTTTCTTGCAGCAAGTTTCATGACCCAAACTGTGTAACTAAGTAGGACTAGCACTGATGATGCTACCTAATTTGGGTCATGAAACTTCTGCAAGAAAATCACCAAGCTCAGAGAGCACCAAGGACCTCGACCACCACCTCCTCCTCCTCCTCCTCCTCCTCCTCCTCCTCCTCCTCCTCCTCCTCCTCCTCCTCCTCCTCCTCCTCCTCCTCCCTGTAAACCCCACTCCTTACTAGCACTGATGATGCAACCTAGTTCAGGTTATGTAAAGCTTGAAAAAAACCCCCACCAAGCTCAGAGATCACCAAGGACCTCTGGTTTCAACCCTGAGCTACAAATATTCTCCTTTTACTGATATCAAAGGAGACTCCAAGAACTCTGGCCAGCTTCACGATTCAACTCCATTCTTCCAACTGCAGGGCAGCCCTTCAATTGCGATGCTTAGCACCCCCAGGCAAGCCTTCCCTGGGAAGGGGAGTGGGGTGGGTAAGCCAAACCTGGTGGGGTTAGAAATCCTTCAATCCCCTCTCCCCTTCACCCCCCCCTTTTTTTTTTAAATTTTACAACTCTCCAGTCTGCCCTTCTTCAACCACCCAAATGAAGAGAAGGAGGAAGAAGCTTGGTAGAAGGAAACAAGCGCTTTCGCCTTGCAGCAAGAGACTTTACAGTCGCTAAATTGGAAGGAATTTCAAAAATGCTTTTAAAAAAAACTGTCTGCATATGTTTATGCTTAAATCGCCGCCCCGCACTAAGAGCCAGGCCGTGCCTTATCCCTCAAAAAAAGGTGTTCTCCGGAGGTGGAGCCCAGCACCCATCATCCGCAGCCCGTTTGAGAGAGAGCAGGAGAGTAACGTGTGGAAGGCATGTGAAGGCGAGGTGGAGAGGAAAACTAATGCTGACAACAGAAGCCACGATTGGTGGAGGGATCGTAAACCTCCCCCCCCCCCCCGGTAATGACTTGGTTGATTTGAGGTTAGGATGCCAAGCGAGGTGGCATCACTAGGTGGCTCGGTGGCTAAGACGCTGAGCTTGTTGATCAGAAAGGTCGGCGGTTCGAATCCCGGGTACAGGTCTCCTGCGCCAGCAGGGGGTCGGACTAGATGACCTCCAAGGTCCCTTCAAACTCTTGTTACCGTGACTGCTAGCTACCATACTCACCCCCCACACCCGCAGATCGACTCCTGACCACCAACACGCACACCCAGAGGAAAACAACAAGCCACGCTTGTTGTTTTATATATATATATATATATATTATCATATGTTGTCATATATATATATTAAGGTGTCCCCCCCCCCCCAATCCCTTCAGTTTAGGAATTCAGGGGAGGGGAGAGGCGACTCTCTCAAACTTAATTTGACGCGGGTGAAAAACGAGGGTTGGGGTTTTTTAAAAAAAATTTTTTAAAAAAAATTTTCCCTCTCTTTTCCCCGCCCGGGAAAGAGGCGCGCGCGATCTTGTGCGTCATTGGATGCAGGAGCCAAGCTCCCGCGGTTCCCCGGCGCTGACTCCCGGTTGGGCGCATGCAGACGTGCCCCCGAGGCCAATCGGTGTCCTTGGAAACGGGGAAGGGGGGAAGGGTGTCCCCAAGGATGGGCGACGGAAATCACCCAGCTGCCGCCTCGGGGTCCCGTGTAAGGAGGCAAAAGGGGCACCCTGCGTTTCTTTTCTTCCCCTTCCTTCCCTCTCCATCCCTTCCCGGTTGGGGGAGATAGATAGATAGATAGATAGATAGATAGATAGATAGATAGATAGATAGATAGATAGATAGATAGATAGATAGATAGATAGATATTTTCCCCCCTGTTCAGGCGCGCTTCCTAGCCTCGCTCCTTCCTCCGGGCTGCAGACTCCAAGCTGCTAACTCCCCGGAGTCGCAAAGGCGAGGAGCATCGGAGGTGTAAACGGCCAACTAAGGAAAAGGAGCCAGAGCCAGACGCATCGGCTCGGCAAATCCACTCCCCGCGCGGTGGGAAAACGGGAGGAGAGAGGTTCGCGGGGGTCTCTCCGACTCATTCACAAAAAAAAAAAAAAAAAAAAAAAACCAGACAAGCAAGGGCGTGTGTACGTCGAGACACAACAGCACGTGGCTCTGTTGATGTTGTGGTCGTCGCCACCGCCGGAGAATGCCCTGGCAATGCCACCCGCCTCCCCTTCCCACGCCGAGACCCCGCTCGGGACCAACCCACCGCCCCGCGCGCGTCTCTTAGGCGGCCGCCAAGGAGCCACCATCCCCAACCGAGAGAAGCGCCCGGGCGCAGCTGCCATCCCCAACCGTGCGCCCGCCAACTTCGGGCAGCGTCGAAAGGACAGCAGCCCCTAGCGCCCGTCTCACGCCTCGCCTGTCATCCCGGACCGTGCGCCCGCCAAACTTCGGGCAGTGCCAAATCTCTCCCTCCCTCCCTGTATCTTTCTTTCTTTCTCCCTCCCTCCCTCTCTTTCCTCCTCTCTCCCCCTCTCTCTGTCTCTTTCTCTCTCTCCCTCTCTCTCCCTCCCTCACTCTACTTCCCCCCTCTCTCCCTCTCTTTCTTCCTCCCTCCCTCCCTCCTTTCTCTCACTCTCTCTCTCTGTCTCTCTCTCTCTCTCTCTCTCTCTCTCACACACACACACACACACAAACACGCCTTCCTTGCCATCCCCAACCGTGCGCCCGCCAAACTTCGGCCAGCGCCAAAAGGACCCCCCTCGCTCGTGCGCTTCCCCGTCATTCCCCAACCGTGCGCCCGCCAAACTTCGGCCAGCGTCAAACCGGCCACCTCTGCGCCGCCGCCAACCCACCCACCCTCCCCTTTTCTTTCCCCTTTCTTACCTGCGATGACAGCCGGCGCCTTCTGTCCCCCTTCGGGCCGCACCCAAGCTTGGACGGTGAAAGCATCCCGGGGTATCTCCAGCTCCGCCTTCAAGCGCAGCTGTTCGCCCTGGCCTCGGAAATAAAACGCCCGGCTCGGTGGGGTCTGGGGCCGGCGACCCTCGTTTGGTCCCGGGGCTTCGTCCTGCGCTCGCCTCCTCCGCCGGGGGACGCGGGGCGCTTCCAAAGCTCCGGCCGCCGAAATGGAAGAAGAGCGCCTACCCCGGGCTAACCTAGTGGCGCAGGTGCCCGGCGCGGGGTAACGCCAGAGGAGCGCTTGCTGCCGCTGCTGGTGGTGCTGTTGGCGCCGGGTGGCCCGCCGCGCCCGCCGAGAGCGCTCCTCCAGCCCGCATTCGGTGCCCCCGCTGGGGCCGCCGGTGGCGTGGGCTGCAGCCGCCGCCGCCGCCGCCGCCGCACACACGACCGCGAGCGGCAGGAGCAGGAGAGCCCAGCGCCGCATCGCCGCGCGTGCTTTCGCCCGCGGCTGCCTTGGCGAGCGCTCGCGCGGGCTGCCAGTTTGCGAGCTCCTCCTCGCGGCTTTATTATTGTTTTTCCCCCTTCTTCTTCTTCTTCTTCTTCTTCTTTTTTTGTTTCTTTTGCTCGCTCTCGGACTTCTCTCCCCGGCTCCTCTCCTCTCCTTCGCCCTTGTTGGCGACTCGCGCTTTTTATAACCCTTCTCCCTTGCCTTCTCTCTCTCTCTCTCTCTCTCTCTCTCTCTCTCTCTCTTCTCTCTCTCTCTCTCTCTTGCCTTCCCCCCCACTCACCACCACAGCCGAGCGTCTTTCTCCCACCCGCACGCACGCACACACACACACAAACACACCCCTCCGGCTTCGCGATTTCTTTTTTTTTTTCCCTCTTCACCCACCCTTCTCAAAATAAAATGAAATTTAACCGCCTCTCTTTCGCGGCCCCCCGTTGGTTCCCCCTGAAGCAGCAACAGCCACTCAAAGAGTTCGGCGCGCGTGAGATGCTCCGATTCGTTTCATTTATTCTCTCTCCCCCTCTCCCTCTTCTTGTCCCGCTCCCTCCCTCGCCCGCTCCCTCTTTCTCCTTCTCACTCACTCACTCTCTCTCTTCTCCTCCCCCCTCTCCTTCTCCCTTCCTCCCTCTCTCCCCCTTTCTCTTTCCCCAACTCACCCTCTTTCTCCTTCTGACCCACTCTCTTTTTCTCTTCCTCTCTCCCCCTCTTCCTCTCTCTCTCTTTCTCCTTCCTTCTCCCTCCCTCCCCCTCTCTTTCTTTCCCCAACCCACCCTCTCTCTCTTTCTCACCCACTCACTCTCTCTTCTTCTCTCTCCCTCTCTCCCCTCTCCCTCTCTTTCTCCTTCCCCCCTCCCTCTCTCCTTTTCCCTCTCCCACTTTGTCTCCTTTCCATCCCTGCTCCCCCTCTCTCATTCTCTCAGCTTCCTTCCCCATCATCTTCATCAGCTCCCCTCCCTCCTTTCTTTCCAACTTAAATGAAAGAAAAGAGAGAGAGGTAGACAAGAGGATGAGTGAATAAGAGAGAGATTCCTTTCCACCCCCATCCCACCAACCCCCCCCCCAAAAAAAAAGAAAAAAAAGGAGGAAGATACCCACCCAGCAAAGAATAATGACTAATCCATCACTTTGGAGAAAACTGTTGGAAGGGAGGGAGGGAGGGATTAAAAAAAGAAGAGCCAGATTAAAGTCTTTGGGCCTGTCCTCACTTGGGACGGCTTTTAAATTCTTAAATTCAAATAGGAGGAGGAGGAGGAGGAGGAGAAGAGGAGGAGGAGGAGGAGGAGGAGGAGGAGGAGGAGGAGAAAGAAGAAGAAGAAGAAGAAGAAGAAGAAGAAGAAGAAGAAGAAGAAGAAGAAGAAGAAGAAGAAGAAGAAGTAGTTCCCTTGTAATATTTCACCTCCACCTCTGTTTTGAGATCCTTTCAAAGCTCATATTCTTTTGGCCCCCAAGAATTGCCCTCACTTTGGGTGGACCACACCCCCTCCTGAGTGCTGGTAGGATCTCCCCCACCCCTTTTTTTTAATTTTTATTGTCCCACAGCGAGTAAAAAAAAGTCTTGAAACTTGATGCTCATATTTTTTTAAAAGTTAAAAAAAGTGCTTTCTATTTCTTTGCTTCTTCCCTGCTTCTTTCTGCCTTAATTTTTCTTCTTCCCCTCTTCTTCCCTCCAAAGTTATGCAATTGCCAGTCTGATACACAGACACAGACACACACACACAGACACACACACACACAAGTAAGTCTTGAGGGTGGGTGTCCCCTTCACTGTAGCTAATCCATTACTTAAAATCCGAGATTCCCATCAGATTATCCTGGAGGAGAATACACACTACATTCCTTCATTGGGAAACTGAAGGTACAAAGTTAGAGAGTAGGACATTAAAAGCTGCTTTATGGCTTTTCAGGCAAATTGGGGGTGGGGGGAGAGAGAGAGAGAGAGAGAGAAGAAAAAGATAGAGAGGGAGAGGGAGAGGGAGAGAGAGAGTGGGAGAAAGAAGGAGGGAGAGGAAGAGGAAGAGAAAAGAGAAAGGGGGAGAAAAAGAGAAAGAAAGAGGGAAAGATAGAGAGATGGAGAAACAGGGGGGGAAAAGAGGGAAAGGGAGAGGAAGAGGAAGAGAAAAGAGAAAGGGAGAGGGAGAGAGAGAGAGAAAGAAAGAGGGAAAGATAGAGAGGGAGAAAGAAACAGAAGGAAAAGAGGGAAAGGGAGAGGAAGAGAAAAGAGAAAGGGAGAGGGAGAGAGAGAGGGCGGGAGAAAGAGGGGAGAAAAGAGGAAGAGAAAGAGAAAGGGTGAAAGAGACAGTGGGTGAAGAGAGAAACAGACACATACACACAGAGAGAAAAAATATTAATTTAATTTGTAAGTTTCTAATTTGAAAAACACCAAACAGAAATTGAGCAAGGCTGAATTTTTAAAGTGAAAAAAAGATTTTAAAAACGTTCTCTCGCCTTCCTTCCTTCCTTCCTTCCTTCCTTCCTTCCTTCCTTCCTTCCTTCCTTCCTTCCTTCCTTCCTTCCTTCCTCCCTCCCTCCCTCCCTCCCTCCCTCCTTCCTTCTTTCCTTCCAAATAGCACATTTGCCTCTCCCTGGACTTGGTTTATTCCCCATTGTCTATCTTCCTTCCCCCAGATCATAAATTCACAGGTACCTACAAGGCCAGGAGTTTTGAGAGACCTCTGTGCCTGAGCTGGGGGTATTTAGGGTTGAAGGGCAAGCCTGTGTCTTTCTGTGAGGGGGTGGTGGTGGATGTTGTGTATTTGTATATAAACACAACACACACCTCTGTGTTTGTGTATGGGTGCTTCTTGGAAGATCACAAAAGCTCCCCCTAATGGCAACAAAAGGTTGGTTTTCAAAGAGAAAATAAATAAATCAAAATATTTTCCTAAGTAAGTAGAAGTTTGACCAAGGAGCTAGGCACACGGTTCAGTTCCAACACTGCCCCCGCCACCTTCTGATCACAACATTCCCTAATTTCAGCTGCTCATAAATACAGTATTTGCCTCCGGTAAGGATATGTGCCAAAACTTTTACAAAAGATTTACAAAGGCAGCTGATGTTGCATATTCTACTCTGGTTAGCATCTCACCTGTAAACTGCAGTCTCATCGCTTCTTTCTAACTTAGTTGGGGAGGCCAGTCACTCCTTATTTTGTTGATTTGATTTGTTAATTTCATTTATTCGAATTCAATTTTTTTTACTACCGGTTCTGTGGGCATGGCTTGGTGAGCATGGTGTGGCTTGGTGAGCGTGGCTTGGTGGGTGTGGCAAGGGAAGGATACTGCAAAATCCCCATTCCCTCCCCACTCCAGGGGAAGGATACTGCAAAATCCCCATTCCCTCCCCACTCCAGGGGAAGGATACTGCAAAATCTCCATTCCCAACCCACACCAGGGGAAGGATACTGTAAAATCCCCATTCCCTCCCCACTCCAGGGGAAGGATATTGCAAAATCTCCATTCCCAGCCCACTCTGGGGCCAGCCAGGAGGTGGTATTTGCCGGTTCTCCGAACTACTCAAAATTTCCGCTACAGGTTGTCCAGAACCTGTCAGAACCTGCTGGATTTCACCCCTGCTAGTCGCCCACCTCAAGCCAGAGTCTCTCAGAGCCAGCAGACAATCATGCAAAACAACTGAAACACTTAACATACAAAACAAAAAAATGATATTAAAGACAAGCAGCAACCGAGAGGTATTAGAATCTGTTGGGACCCTTCACAATCTTGGGGCCCCAGGCCTGGACATATTACCAGATCCTCAAGGCCTTCCAAAAAGCCATGAATATCTCCTATAAAAAGAGCTCATCAGGGTGAGCAAGCCCAAAAAAGGAGTTAACAAACTAAGGTGTTTTTTTTTTTTTTGTAACAAAGGTCTAAACTCCATCCTACATTGTTTTGCTGAGGAACATCTCTACCATGTATGAAGGAATTTACATGGTGAGAGTTCACTGCACAGGTTTTTATTCCCCAATACAACACATGCTGATATGTTGATTTTTTTTCCCCATGGCCCTTACTATGCTGGTTAGCCAATATTCACTAAGTCCATTTTAGTCTTTTTTGGCAAATCTTCTCAGACCTTACCAGACTTACTTCACAGTTAATAACTGCAAGAGGGATCTTGGAATCCTAGTGGATGACCACTTAAATAGGAGCCAGCAATGTGTGGCAGCTGCCAAAAAAGCCAACACAGTTCTAGGCTGCATAAACAGAGGGATAGAATCAAGAGCACTTGAAGTGTTAATACCGCTTTGTAATGCCTTGGTAAGGCCACACTTGGAATATTGCATCCAGTTTTGGTTGCCACAATGTCAAAAAGATGTGGAGACTCTAGAAAGAGTGCAGAGAAGAGCAACGAAGATGATTAGAGGCCTGGAGGCTAAAGTATACGAAGAACAGTTGCTGGAACTGGGTATGTCTAGTTTAATGAAAAGAAGGACCAGGGGAGACATGATAGCAGTCTTCCAATATCTTAGGGACTGCCTCACAGAAGAGTGAGTCAAGCTCTTCTCCAAAGCAACTGAGGGCAGGACAAGAAGCAATGGATGGAAACTAATCAAGGAGAGAAGCAACTTAGAATTAAGGAAGAATTTCCTGGCAGTTAGAACAATTAACCGGTGGAACAACTTGCCTCCAGAAGTTGCGAATGCTCCAACACTGGAAGTTTTTAAGAAGAGACTGGACAACCATTGGTCTGAAATGGTACAGGTAGTCTTAAACTTCCATTCCATTCTCTTTCATATCTCTGAAAACTACTTGGTTGTCCCTTGAAAAGCATCCAGAGATCTACTTCCTTAATGAAGATCTGGGAACCCAGAAAAGCTGTTGGCCTCCAAGAGATGGCTTACTGTTCCATCCTTCTGCAGTCCAGGGGGAAAAATGTATCTTGGATCTCTCAGAATCTTCCCTTGGGATTAAATGGAAGTTTTGGAACCCAGGGAGGCTGGAGATTGTCTACAGGGCAATGTTGCAATCATAGGTTGGCTACCATGCAAATAAGAGTGAGCTTATACGTATCTCACTCAAGCAAGTTCATCAGAACTTTCTTCTTCTTTGGGATGGATAGGGAAAGCAAGGGGATAATTTCTGGCACACCATTTCTCAAGGATCAATTCTCCTTCATACCCTCCTTCTCCTTCTCCTTCTCCTAATCTTTCTCCTCCTTTTCCCCCTCGATCTCCTTCTCCTAATCATTCTCCTACTTCTCCTTCTCCTAATTTTTCTCCTTCTCCTAATTTTTCTTCTTCTCCTTTTCCCCTCCTTATCCTTCTCCTAATCCTTCTCCTACTTCTCCTAATCTTTCTCCTTCTCCTTTTACTCCTCCTTCTCCTAATCTTTCTCTTTCTCCTTTTCCTTCTTTTCCTTCTCCTAAACTTTCTTCTTCTCCTTTCCCCCTCCTTCTCCTTCTCCTTCTCCTTCTCCTACTTCTCCTTCTCCTAATCTTTCTCCTTCTCCTTCTCCTCCTAATCTTTCTCCTTCTCCTTCTCCTTCTCCTTTTCCTTCTTTTCCTTCTCCTAATTTTTCTCCTTCTCCTTCTCCTTTTCCCCCTCCTTCTCCTTCTGCTAATCCTTCTCTTTCTCCTACTTCTCCTTCTCCTAATCTTTCTCCTTCTAATCTTTCTCCTTCTCCATCTCCTCCTCCTCCTTCCACAAAACCATGCTCTCCTAAACACTTGCTCAAAGGAAACATGCCTTGCCAGACAAGCTTAATGAAAGAACAACAACCTTCTGGATTGACTCTCTGAACTCTTTAGGAAACTCCATCACCCTTGCTCACAATTCACATTTTCCACCAGCTCTCCACCTAACCTCCCACTTTCTTGCCTTCTTTGTAGAACCAGTGTGTCTTCTCCCCATAAATCCTCCCCTCCCCTGACCTTCTCACACCGGGGTTTCCCTCTTGTGTAGAGTCCTTTTTGCTCGCTTCTCCTCCTCCTCCGTAGGTGGTTCCTCTCCATGCTGCATCATTCAAGGGATCGTGGAAATTTACCTTCAGCTCATTTTCTTCTCTTTTGAAACAGTTTCCAACGTTTGCGATCACAACGGCCAGGATCTTAAGTTTTCTTTCTTTCTTTTTCTTTTTTCTTTTTCTTTTCCCCCTAGCGGCAATGAGTTCACAGGAAATAATAAATAAATACCACAAGGGGAAAGAAAAATCCTTCCAGCTCATGCCCTTTGGGATGGAGAAAGACATCCGCAATTAAAAACCCATCACTGTTGAAATGCTTCTTAGGCATGTACCTCTGGGCTCGGCTTGGCCTCCACGTTTCCCCTGCCACGGGCTTTGTGAGCTTCGCTCTAGAAACGATGCTTTTTTTTTTTTTTTCATCTGCGTTCAGTGTTCAAGCAACCTAGAACTAAGGCTAAAACTTCTGACAGCGTGAACAATTAATCAGTGGAACAAATTGCCTCCAGAAGTCATGGGTGCCTCACAGGGGTGGGATTCAAAAATTTTAGCAGCTGGTTCTCTGCCCAGTGGGCATGGCCTACTCTCTTGCTTGGTGGGCATGGCCTACTTGACTTCCTGCACCATTTTCACCCTCCCCAAGCTCCAGAGGCTTTTCTCAAGCCTCTGGGAGGGCGTAAACGGCCGCCCCCGGGCTCTGGAGGCCCTCCATTTCTGAAATTCCAGAACTTCTGGGAGCCCATTTTTTGCCCGCCCAGAGCCTCCACCCAGGCCCTGCACTTACCTGGCATCCAAAATGGGCTTTGTGGAGACTCCTGGGAGGGGAGGGGAGGGAGGGGTGCCAGTCCTTGCAACTACTGGTTCAGCAAACCAGATGTAAAATTAGCATCCCGTTTTCCCAAACCGGCTGAATCCCACCCCTGGTGCCTCATCATCGGAGGTTTTTAAGAAAAGACTAGACAGCCACTTGTCTGGAATGATATAAGGTGGGGGTGTCAAACTCAAGGACCGCGAGCTGGAACTGGCCTGGGTGGAGCTTAGATCCGGCCTACAGGGCCAGCCAGGAAACAGTGAAGGACCGGCCCATCGTGCCTCTGCTAGTGAGCTTTGTTTTCGCTAACAGAGGGTTGCAGGAGGCCATCACAGCCAAAAATGGAGCCCGCAAGTGCTGTGTGCAACCCTCCCGAGCTCTGTTTTCACTGGCAGAGGCTTGCAGGAGGCCGTCACAGCCTAAAACGGAACTCAGGAGACTATTTTTGCTGGCAGAGCGCTCAGGCCACCAAAGGCACCCCCGACATGAGTGACATCGAGCTGGCCACACCTGTCCAACACCCCTCCCCCCCACCGAGGTCAAAAACAACCCTGACACGGCCCTCAATGAAATTGAGTGTTGTGACCCAGGCCCAAGTAAGTAGTAGGAAAATCAGTCCGTGAAAAAACAAACGAACTTTATTTGAAGAGCTGAGAATGACTTCATTCCCAGCGTCGTTCAACTAAATTAAAGCAAATTCCTCCCAACACAAATTCCTCAGTCCTATCTCAAACCTTGGTCCAATTAGGCAAACTGCCAGAGGCCTTTCTTGGCAAACGTTCAGAAGTCCCAGATACAAAAATAAATACAAGACGTAGACGAAGAAGACGACGAAGCTACCAATGTTGTTTTCTGGCAAAGCTCAAATGCCATTGCTAGTCTGTTTAAGCCTTATGGGAGGGGCCAATCATCTCTTGACCCTACTCCCGAGTTGTCCTCTTTGCTTGAGCTGCTCTTGCCTTCCGGCAGCTCTTCTCATGCGTGCATTAGGAGCAGGCTCCTCCTGTTCCTCTGCCTCACTCCTATTAGTCTCTGGAGGCTCCAGAGTTCGCACATCACTCCTCGATGGCCCTGGCCCCATCTCTGCCTCTGATGCAGAGCCCTCATCCGGGCCTTCCCCAGCCTCCCATGTTCTTCCTCAGCCTCATCGCTGTCCGACTCCACTGCCAGTTCCGCAGGCTGCTGGCGGACCACAACATTGAGTTTGACACCCTTGGTATAGGGTCTCCTGCTTGAGGAAGGGGTTGGACCAGTGGTAGAATTCAAAATTCTTTACTATTGGTTCTGTGGGCGTGGCTTGGTGGGCGTGGCAGGGGAAGGAGACTGTAAAATCTCCATTCCCTCTTGATCAGCTGGGACTCAGGAGGCAGAGAATAGATGGGGCGGGGCCAGTCAGAGGTGGTATTTACCGGTTCTCCAAACTACTCAAAATTTCCGCTACCGGTTCTCCAGAACTGGTCAGAACCTGCTGAATAACTACTCTGGGTTGGACTAGAAGACCTCCAAGGTCCCTTCCAGATCTACTCCGATGCAATTCACCATATGGTGTAGATCGGACGAGTCCATCATCGTCAGGATGACTCCCATTTCTGGACCTTCCCCCTTCCGACATTCAGTATCTGAGTTGGCCATCCAGCCCAAGCGTGTTGCGTGCAGGATTTTGAAACCATAAGATAAGAAGATTTTGCAGACTAAATACAATAACTACATGTCTCGCCTTTTAAGAGAGAGACGACAGACCGTTCAAAGTCCCTCCACTCCATATAAAAATGTACAGGAAAGGATTTTGGCACAAGCCTCGCTCGCTGCTCTATTTATCTAATCATCAGAATAAGGAAAGTGGCTTAAAAAACACTGGGACGGTTCCAGCCATTAGTCATACAACAGAGCTTAAATTAGTCAGACCTGACAAATTTGAGTCTTTTTATGACTAAATCCAATCCACTGGCTGAGCTGAAGGAACAGGGGAAATCAAAGCTCCGTCTTCCCTTTTGTTTAAGTGAGGCAGAAACTTGTATATTATTTTTTTAAAAATGGCGTTCAAAAGTGGAAGATGTACTTCCCCCCCTCTTTTTTTTTTTTATGTTTGATGGAGGAGAATAATAGGTTGGGAGACATTTGGAGAGGTTGTTCTCTTTAATAATAATAATAATAATAATTAAAAAATGGCTACGTTGGCCATGATCCATTTCCTAGGTCAGGAGTCAGCAACTCGTGGCTCTGGAGCCGCATGTGGCTCTTTCACCCCTCTGCTGTGGCTCCCCATCGCTCAAAATATGGGTCGCAACCGCCAATGTGTGACACCCGTTGGCAGGCATTTTATTGAGATTTTCAACCCCTGGTAGGCCAACCATGGATAAATCCAAGAAAAGAAAAGTTTCAGAAGAAAACAGAACGTTTAATTCAACTACATATGCTAGTTTTGTGACCGCTCAAGAAATAGTCAGGCACGGGAAAGGTTTTGTGGCTCCCGGTGTTTTCTTTTCTGTGGGAAACGGGTCCACAAGCTCACTCCATTCCCAAGAATATCTCCATGAATCATGGAAAGCCTTCTCATAAATGCAGCTCCTTATTCATTCCTTCATTTATCAGCATCTCCAACAGAAGTTGTCCTGCCAAGAGAACTCCCTCTCTCTTTCCCAATCCTTATTTTGGGGAGGAGGGGAAAACCACACTAGAGCCCACATGTGGAGATTTGGTGGCATGATTTAGACTAAGGGTCCCCAATCCCCAGTCCGTGGACCAGAACTGAGCTGTGGCATGTCAGAACATGCAAACAAGCAAAGGCCCCATCTTCAGGATGTAGCCAGCACATGAAATTACACACACACACACACACACACACACACACACACACACACACACACATGGTCCATGGAAAAACCTCTGTCTCTAGAACCAGTACCTGGTGCTCAAAAGGTCAGAGGCCACTGATTTAGATTGTCTGTGGTAGGGGGTTGGTCTTATGAGTGGCAATTGGAGTTTGTCCCTCATTCCAAGATGTGAGTTTTGGATCTGTGGGAACCTTGGTGC
This sequence comes from Masticophis lateralis, assembly GCA_030761175.1. Lineage (NCBI taxonomy): Eukaryota > Metazoa > Chordata > Lepidosauria > Squamata > Colubridae > Masticophis > Masticophis lateralis. Next base: position 7,634,148 of record JAUDYJ010000015.1, read on the forward strand.
CCTTTGAGCTTGGTTGTTTTCTTGCAATGTTTCACAACCCAACTAGGGAACATCATCAGTGGTAGAAGGGAGTGGGGTGTGTGGAGCAGAAAAAGAAGGAGAATTGGAAGGAGGAGAAGGAGGAGAGGAGGAGGAGGAGGAGGAGGAGGAAGACTGTGCACTTGCGGGTTTCTTGCAGATGTTTCATGACTCAACTAGGGAACATCATCAGTGGTAGAAGGGAGTGGGGTTTGTAGAGTGGAAAAAGGAGAATTGGGGAGGAGGAGGAAGAAAACTGTGAGGGTCCTAGGTGCTCTGTACACTTGGGGGTTTCTTGCAAATGTTTCATGACTCAACTAGGGAACATCATCAGTGGTAAGTCTTTGGGCCTGTCCTCACTTGGGATGGCTTTTAAATTCTTAAATTCAAATAGAAGGAGGAGGAGGAGGAGGAGGAGGAGGAGGAGGAGGAGGAGGAGGAGGAGGAGAAGACGAAGAAGACGAAGACGAAGACGAAGACGAAGACGAAGACGAAGACGAAGACGAAGACGAAGAAGAAGAAGAAGAAGAAGAAGAAGAAGAAGAAGAAGAAGAAGAAGAAGAAGAAGAAGAAGAAGAAGAAGAAGAAGAAGCAGCAGCAGCAGCAGCAATCCTGAGGGAATAACCGAATAACCGCCAAAAGTTTGGGAAAGATAAGCAAAGTCAGTTAGCAGAGAGAAACGCAAACACAACAGTGAGAAAATTACTGAAATGTGGGAAAGACACCAAAAACCAACGAAACCAAGAAAGCATAAACACGCCAACTCCGCAACTGGGCCCAAAGCCTTTTTGTCTTTGGTGCCGGTGAGGTGAGGTGAACTAGGTTGGAATAGCTCCAGGGGCTCAGCAATGGCTGAGAACGGTGGAAGAAGAAAGCTAGTCTGTGGAAGGGAGGCAGGGAAAGTTGGCTTGGCGTAATGGAGCCGCCAACCCACCGACATGTTTCAACGACCCCAGAAGTCGGCTTGTATTTTGCTCAATCAGCTGCCTTGATTCGATCCGTCAGGAATAAGGGAAGTGTGAAAGCCACAGAATGAACAAAAAATTGTGGCTCATGCCAGAGAAATGAAGAGTTTCAAGTCTGGGAAGCCAGAAGGACTTTTGTTCCTATTTTAACAGGAGCTGGCTTGGAATCCGTCCTGCCAAAACTTTGCTACCAAGCTGGATGTGGGACAAACCCCTTCTTCTTCTTCTTCTTCTTCTTCTTCTTCTTCTTCTTCTTCTTCTTCTTCTTCTTCTTCTTCTTCTTCTTCTTCTTCTTCTTCTTCTTCTTCTTCTTCTTCTTCTTCTCCTTCTTTTCTCTCTCTCTCTCATTCTTTCTCTCTCACACACATTTTTGTCTCTCATTGTCTCTCTCTCTAATTCTCTCATTTTCTTTTTCTCATTTCTCTCATTCTGTCTCATTCTCTCTCACACACTCTCTCTTATTTTCTCTCTCTCATTCTTTCTTTCTCATTCTCATGCTCACTCTCTTTCTCTCTGTCTGTCTGTCTCTCTTTCTCTCTCATTCTTTCTCTCTCACACATTTTGTCTCTCTGTCTCTCTAATTCTCTTTTTTTCTCATTCACTCTCTCATTCACTCTCTCATTCTCTTTCTCTCCCTCTTTTATTCTTTCTTTCTCACACACACATTTTTGTCTCTCTCTCTCATTGTCTCTTTCTCTCATTCTGTGTCTCTTTCTCTCACACTCTCATTTTTTTCTCTCTCTCTCATTCTTTCTCTCTCTCATTTTGTGTGTGTGTGTGTGTGTGTGTATGTGTGTCTCCCTCTCCCTCTCTCTTCTTCTCTCTCTCTCTTTTTCTCTCCTCCCACCCTCAGGGTTCCACCGAGGCAGCCATCCCTTGATTGATCGATCCCAGAAAGGGAAGGGACCCCAGGAGTGAATGAAATGAAAACATTCCAAGCATGCCACCTGAGACTTTTAGTAGATGCCTCCAAGATGGTTGGGGAGGAGAAAGACATGGACTTTCAAGTTGTAGTAGAAATGAAAACAACCCAGCACTCCCGACGCAAACCAAGGAAAGAGTTCAATCTGATGATGATGGGATTTCTTTTCTTTTTTTCAGATTTGTGTTTGCTTTCTTATGATTTCAAGAGGAATCAAGAGACAAATGGGATCCATTTGTCAGCTTTGGGGGATTGTATAGCTACTGGTTAGGATCCATTGAATTTGTTTCTTCCTTCTCTACTTTTCTTCTTCTTCTTCTTCTTCTTCTTCTTCTTCTTCTTCTTCTTCTTCTTCTTCTTCTTCTTCTTCTTCTTCTTCTTCTTCTTTTTCTTCTTCTTCTTCTCCTCCTCCTCCTCCTCCTCCTCCTCCTCCTCCTTTTCCTTCTTCTTGCTTACATGAAGATCCTGCATGAGAAATATGCTTGGTCAGTGAAGAAGCTGGCACAGTGATATGGATGAAGGTCACTGTCCAAATAAGTTTCACAGTCCCAAAGCTAAGAATTCAGACATCAGAAAACAGGGTGGTTTTCTTCTGCATGGCGAATTATGGTGACTCTGAATCCTGGGTTCCAAATCAACCAGATAAGAGTCAACACAATTCAAGAGGGAACATTTGTGGCAACATAAAGATTCTAAACTGATGACATATTTCACTCTGCCTCCCAGCATTGCCTGCTCTTCTCCTACAGTATCTCTTTTATAATCTGGTGGGATCGAACCTGGTTGGAAACAGATCCGGAACCTTCTCATCCATCTCATCTAGCAGTGCTAAATTCCCTTGGAAAACCTGAACAAGATTTTTCTATTTGGTTTGGTGACGCTGCCTTTAAGCCGACATTCACTAGTGCCCTATATCGTATCTGGGATTGGCAATTGTTGTTTTTGCCGAGACTCATTTTTATAAGGGCGCCTGATGGACAGATGAAGGAACACATTTACTACAAGCAAATCTTTTTGGTTTTCCCTCTTCTATTTTGCAAAAGTCTTCAAGCAAAGCTGGAATCGCAAGGCCAGAAACTTACGATGCAGCCTCAAGAGCAAACTGCACCCAATGTCTCCATGGCCTTTTTTTTTTTTTAAATAAAAGCTGTTCTTGTTTCTGTATAATTAGTTGCAGCCTGCATTACGAAAACATTCCAGGGACTTATTCGTTGACTTAGTAAAAATCCCCCTTGCTTCCTCTATGAAGGAAAGGTGAAGGAGGGACCTGGGGTGATTTTCAGTGAATTGAGAAGGACTGAGTGGTCTTTGAGAAACCGATCAGAGAATGTGAACTGTTCCCGCATAGAAGAAAAGCTCAAGACTTTCAAAAGAGTCCCTTGCAAAATTCAGGCATGGGTGTCAGGCACAAAGGATCAGGACCATGTGTTAAGTTGCAGCAGAGAAGATGTATTACTGTGTTTCCCTGAAAATAGGACCCTGTCTTATTTTAATTTTTTTTTTGCCACCAAAAAAGGCACCAGGTCTTATTTTCAGGGGGGAATGTCGTCCACTGACTCACCTTACCTGCATGCATCGCCCCCAACCTCTTTTTTGCTGTCGTCTTAATAAAAAAGAATATTTGCAGCTCAGGATTGATATGAGGGGGTCCTTGATGCTCTCGGAGCTTGCTTGCTTGCTTTCAATTGCCATCTTCTCCAAGGCCAGCAAAATATCTCTGTATGGCTAAGCCAAGATTATTTTTTTATTTATTAATCATATTTCTATGCCGCCCACTCTCCAAGGACTCTGGGCGGCTTACAACAATCAACAGTAAACTAAATAGCATATTGCCCCCAACAATCTGGGTCCTTATTTTACCCACCTGGGAAGGATGGAAGGCTGAGTCAACCTTGAGCTGGTGAGATTTGATCTGCTGATCTGCTGAACTAGCAGTCAGCTGCTGCAGTACAGCAGTCTAACCAATGCACCACCTCGGCTCTTTTAGACCTCACCATCTCTTGAAATCCAGTTTCTCTGCCATTTAGAGTGTAAAAGACCACAGTTCATCCCATCGACCAATATATAATTCAAAGCCTTGTTTTCCAATTGGAACAACAAGTTAAGCTAGGCACAAAGGATGGCATCAGTAGATAAACCATAGACATAGCAGAGCTTTGTTTTCGAAGAGGTGAACGCAGCCTGAGTTCCATTTGATCAGCTTCTGAGTTCAGCTCACAGTAAAAAGCTGTCGCATCCAAAGGGCCCTTTCCTCTCGGATTCATTTCTTCAAATTCAAAGGAGGTTTATCAAAAAAAAAAAAAAAGTCTTATTCTGCTGCCTACCTCAATTCAGCAAGAGATAAACTGCAACTATCAAAAGAAAGCTTTCAGCTAATATTCTTGGCTGGCGGAAATCTATATTAAATGTGTATGATAACATTTTTCACAGGAACATCTTCGCAAAGTGTGGCATGGCAAAATGTCTTGGAAAAAAATAAACAAGCAAAAAAAGAAAAAAAAACAGCATACAAAAAGGTAATTAAACTGTGATTTCCAAGGAAGTGATCTTTATTTGCCTGAACAGGTCAACCTGTAACTAAGCTTGGCTTGCATAATCAATGTCTGGGAGATGATTTGTAATGCTGGACACATCTACCTAATCAAAGTTGATGCTTATTTTGATCGATATTTGGCTGTAAATCAGAGGTGTACAATCTGAGACTCCAACATGCTAAAACATGAAGAACAGTTGCAGGAACTGGGTATGTCTAGTCTAATGAAAAGAAGGACCGGGGGGACATGATAGCAGTCTTCCAATATTTGAGGGTCAAACTATTTTCCAAAGCACCAGAAGGCAGGACAAGAAGCAATGGATGGAATATAATCAAAGAGAGAAGCAACCTAGAACTCAGGAGAAATTTCCTATCAGGGAAAACAATCAACCAGGCTTGCCTTCAGAAGCTGTGGGTGCTCCATCACTAGAGATTTTTAAGAAGAGATGGGACAGTCGTTTGTCCAGAATGGTAAAGGGTCTCTTGCACAAGCAGAGGGTTGGACTAGAAGACCTCCAAAGTCCCTTCGAACTCTACTATTCTATGATCCGCTATGACATTTCATCCACCTACCCTTCCTCAAAACTTTGGGCAATTAAAAAGCCCTCCCTATCATTCAAGATCTGTGTGGAGAACCATCATATTAACTAGAATTTGTCCACATTCAGTAAGTCAAAAGAAGTGAAGGCAAACTCCACTCTTCACTTAGTCCCAAATGCTAGCGTTGAAATTACAATCCAACCCAGTGGACACTCAAGGCTGAAAACTGTCCTTGGTCTGGAATAACTTGTCCACTCTTGATTCAACCCTTTTCCATCTCTGTTGGGCTTCTCATCCAATCATTGCCAGGATGCCGAATCATCATCATCATCATCATCATCATCATCATCATCATCATCATCACAAATGGCTGGCTGAGTTGGAAATACCTATGGAGATCCTCAGTCATCCAGGTCATGGTTGTCTCAAAGGTGCTTTTTCAAGAGACAACTGGACTTCCTTGTTTTTCTTTGAAGATGTTTTGCTTCTCATCCAAGAAGCTTCTTCAGCTCTGGTGTAGCTAAATGTCTATGGTGATTCTCAGTCATCCAGGTCATGGTTGTCCCAAAGGTACTTCTTCAAAAGGCAACTGGACTTTGTTTTTCCTTGAAGAAGCTTCTTGGATGACTTTGGAACTTGCTGAGCTGGGAATGGACCACCACGGGAAAAGCAGCGAGATGTTTGGTGGCGTTCTGATTTGTGACCGTGTGTGGATGGTCCGTCTGGGAAGCATAACGAGGGACAATTTGAAAACCCCAATCTTCTTCTCCCTTGCATCCTTCTTTCCTCCAACAGTTCTGTTGGGAGGTTTCATTTCTTCTACTCATTTGAGGGAGGGTCCTTTCCGTAAATCACTTTACCGATATTTCCAAGGCATTGTGTAACAGAAGAAGAAGGGGAAAAAAACCAAACATGGGTGGCAGTAACGTTTCTTAAGAACAGAACAGAACAGATTATGGAATGGAACAGAACGGAACGGAACGGAACAGAACAGAATAGAACAGGAGAATGGAATGGAACAGAATGGTACAGAACAGAACAGAATAGAATAGGAATAGAATGTAGAAAAGGGAAGGGAAGGGAAGCATGGAATGGAATAGAATAGAATAGAATAGAATAGAATAGAATAGAATAGAATAGAATAGAATAGAATAGAATAGAATAGAATAATGGATAGGATAGGATAGGATAGGATAGGATAGGATAGGATAGGATAGGATAGGATAGGATAGGATAGGATAGGATAGGATAGGATAGGATAAAGAATAGAATAGAATATGGAATAGAATAGAATAGAATGGAATGGAATGGAATGGAACGGAACGGAACGGAACGGAACGGAACGGAACGGAACAGAGCAGAACAGAATGGAACGGAACAGAATAGAATAGGAATTATCCGTTGGCCACACAAGGAATTTGTCTTTGGTGCATATGCTCTCAGTGTACATAAACAAGGAGCGACTGCTGCCGTCTGTGTCAGCCTGTGTCGTGTTCGCTTTCAAATCGTGGCTCTCAAATTAAATATTCATCTCTCTCCTTCCCCCTCCCCGCCATTGAAATATTAATGCGTTGCTGCTGTTTCTGTAACACATATTAATTTCTTATGGCATTTCCAGGCAATGCATAAGTTATAAAAACGGCCTCCCTTAGGAAGTCCTGCTTGACTCTCCCTTCTCTAGATGGACTCCCAGTTGGGGAAGGCAGTTTGGGAAAGAGGGGAGGGGAGAAAGAGGGAGGTAATTTATTTCAGCAAGCCCACCCTCCCGTTTCCACCCTCCTCTCGGCTTTGAAACAGAATATTGATGTTTGCCGTTGCATCTCCTCCTACAAGGTGACTCATCCCTCCATTCAGTAATTTCTTCTCAGCAGAAAGTGCTGGAGAGGGATCCAGAGAACTGTCTGGCCACCGCAACCCCATTATAGAAATTAAACTTTACAAATCACCCAGAGATGAACGATCTGAAGGCGCACAAGTCTGACAATATTGATCGGTCTTCCAGTTGCTTGCTGCCTATGGCTTTGGAAAAAGAGAGGGGAGGGGGAGAGGGAGAGGGAGAGAAAGAGAGATGGTGGGAGAGAGAGAGAGAGAGATGGGGCAATGGGTTTAGTTGTGAAGTACAGATGGAAGACACAAGAGTGTGATAGGGTTTGAATTACAGTTAGGTTCTCTATGTCTATATCTATTTATCCAGGTAGTAGGTTAACTCCTTTACTTCTTTACACCTTATTGGGATGATAATGATGATGTTTCTTTGCATGAACACCGAGAGCTTTTTCAAAGGAGACAAATTTGTTGTATGTCTAATTACACTTGGCCAAATAAAAAATTCTATTCTATTCTGTTCCGTTCCGTTCCGTTCCGTTCCGTTCCGTTCCGTTCCATTCCATTCCATTCCATTCCATTCCATTCTTATTCTTATTCTTATTCTTATTCTTATTCTTATTCTTATTCTTATTCTATTCTTATTCTACTCTACTCTACTCTACTCTATTACTATCCTATCCTATCCTATCCTATCCTATCCTATCCTATCCTATCCTATCCTATCCTGCATTCTATTCTATTCTATTCTATTCTATTCTATTCTATTCTATTCTATTCTATTCTATTCTATTCTACTCTACTCTACTCTACTCTACTCTACTCTACTCTACTCTACTCTACTCTACTCTACTCTACTCTATTCCATTCCATTCCATTCCATTCCATTCCATTCCATTCCTTCTATCCCATTCCATTACATTCTTTGGTGCACCTCTTGGGAGTTGACTCAAAAGATGTCCGAACAAAGCTGCTGCAAATTTTTTTAGAAGAGCAGATTTGGAAGAACGTCTTGTCCTGTAAGAAATGACCGGGCTGAGACCAAGGGTGGAAATCAAAGCTGCAACTTTTTCCGTGCAACAATAGTTCTACTTCTGTCATATCTGTTGGTCAACCTTAGCTAGTACATCCACCCAGCCTGACCAGAAACCGTCTTTCCCAACCCATTCCGAAGAATCCAGAGCAAAACTATGACCCAGAACAGATGTTCCACCATGGAGCTGCATCTGGCTTTGGGCAAGAAAGAAGGATTCCATTGTCACCCCACTGAAGAAGACACATGCATTCCATTCTCAACCACAGAATAGCATGGAATTGCGATAGAATCCTTTAAAAAAAAAAAACAACAACAACAACCCACGACACTCCTTTCACAACGATGGCCTGGGGCACCCTCGCTTCTCGCGAGACGTCGAGAGGCCCACGCGAAATATCAAAATAAGAGTTTTGTTTTTAAAGTTGAAAAAAAAGTGAGGGCAGGGAGGGAACCTTATCTGGACCTTGCAGAGGGAGCAACAGTAGCCGGGGTGAAAGAGTTTCTAAACTCTTATTCATATGGAAGGGTCAGCGAAGGGTCGTTGTGGTTTCCTAGAGATCTTTAAATTTGCTTTCTTTGGAGGTAGCTTGGCAGCTCCAGAGGGACCATGAAAAGAAACCCAACTCTTTCATCCAGAGGGGGCCTCAGGTGCTAAATTCAAGTTCAAAGCCTTAAGGTTTTTTCTCTCTTTCTCTCTCTCTCTCTCTTTTTATGTTGCCGTGAGCAGCTTGGTCGATCATTCCCAGATACAGACTCCCCTTCACTTCAGCCAACCCAAACCCTGATTCTAACCCTCTTTGGGGAGAATAACAGCTTCTGTTGAAGTATAGCATCTCTGTCTCTCCCTCCCTCCCTCTCATTCTCTTCTTCCTCTCTCCTTCCCTCCCGCTCTGTCTCTCTCCCTCTTCCTTTCTCACTCTCATTCTCTTTCCTCTCTCCCTCTCCCTCATTCTCTCCTTCCTCTCTCCCCCTCTCCCCCTCTCCCTCTCCCTTTCTCACTCATTCTCTCCTTCCTCTCTTTCTCTCTCCCTCTCTCTCTCATTCTCTCCTTCCTCTCTCTCCCTCCCTCTCCCTCTCTCCTTCCTCTCTCTCTCTCCCCCCTCTCCCTCTCTCCCTTTCTCCATCCTATTTTTAGGCCCATCCACATTAAACTTCATTTCTGATGGCTTGCACTGATGGCGTTTGAGAGAAAACGCTTGAATGTGCTACAGAATTTTTTTTTTTTTTTAAAAATAATTGTCTACCCTAGTCACTCTGCTAGAAAGGCCCAGAGAAGACAGTTTTCCCCACTCTGCAGAAGCTCCAAGGTTTCTTTGCTTCTCAGGAGGCCAAGAAAGGCTCAAACATGCATTGAGAGAGAGAGACATAGAGAGAGAAGAGGCAGACAGAGACAGAGGGAGTGGGAGACAGAAAGTTGTGATAGCTGAGTGACCAGATGGGAAAATGTTGGTCATGCTGTGCCACGCAAACACATTGCTGTTATGGGGTGCTCTTGGTAATGATGGATGGCTTGCCCCACTGACATTTTGGACCTACGTTTTTTTTTTAATCACACCAGATGTTCATGTGTGCCTGTTGGTGATAGGGCATGCAGAGTTTTTACCAGACCTGCAAGTTCCTTTCCTTGTTCCCTTGAAAAGACAAGATCTAAATATTTTCATTTACTACACCCACTTTGGCTTCTTAATCATAGCTAGGTGTGGTTACACAGCATACTTAACTAGGGTCAAGAAGCAAATGTGTAGGCCACTAGTTGGGGCAGGAGAGTTCCAGTTTTCACCCAAATGTGTCTTTCCTCCTGGCCGGTGGAGAAGAACCTTCAACATTATGAAGCTTCCCAAGTAGTCTTCTGGTCTAAGGATGGATAGACTAAGAGTTAGTATGGAAAGCAATGCGTGGGAAGACTATGCCTCCAAAATGTTGTATCACTATATGCTTCCAGGTTGAAAGTCTAGAAGATGTGCCTGGATTAGGATTAGAGTTATACTGCGGCCTGGCTTGATCCATTTCAGGGATATCAGTAGTTATCTTGAAGTCATTCCAAACCTTATTCCAGGGGCTGAAGAATACATGATCTTAAGAAGTCTTTGGTGCTCTCTAAACCTGGTGATTTCATTGCATGACCCAAACTAGGTAACCTCATCAGTGCTAGAAGGGAGTTGGGTTTACTCTCTTCCCTTTAGCACTGATAATACTGCCTAGTTTGGGTCATGAAACATCTCCAAGAAAACCATCAAGCTCAGAGAGCACCAAGGGCAGGGATGGGCTGCTGGGGGTTTGGGAGAACCTCTAGCTAAGATTCTGTGCAGTTTGGAGAACCCACAAATCCCACTCCTGGCTGGCCCCACCCACCCCATACCGCCCCTCCCAGGAGTCCTCACACAGCCCGTTTTGGATGCAGTTAAGTGCAGGGCGCATGCGGAGGCTCGGGGAGAGTGAAAAATGGACCTACTGGAAGTTCAGGAAGACCTGAAATTGGCCTCTTTCCAGCCTCCAGAGGGCCTCCGGAGCCTGGGGAGGCCATTTTTGCTCTCCCGGAGGCTCAAGGAAAGACTCCAGAGCCCGGGGAGGGCAAAAACACCCCACCTCCTCCGGTGGTGCAGGAAGCCGACTAGGCCATGCCCACCATGGCCACGCCCACCCAGTAACCAGGCAGAGAGCCCCTTGCTAAAATCTTTGAAGCCCACCCCTGACCAAGGACCCCTCATTTCAACCTTAGAGCTATTCTCCCTTATCGGTCATATATGACCTTTCCTCTTTCCAAACCAAGGCCTGACATCGGGAAGGTTAAGAAGCCATTGAGAAGGAGCCTGGACAGCTCAACAGACTAAAAGCCTGTTATTAACATTCAGCTGTCTGCAATTATTGCAAGTTCGAATCTCACCAGGCTCAAGGTTGACTCAGCCTTGCATCCTTTCTAAGGTAGGTCAATTGAGGACCCAGTTTGTGGGGGCAATAAGCTGACTTTGTATAAATATACAAAAGTATGAAGGCTATTGCTTAATGCCTTGTAAGCTGCCCTGAGTCTGCAGAGAAGGGTGGCATATAAATCAAATAAAAAAGAGGAAGAAAGAAAGAAAGAAAGAAAGAAAGAAAGGAAGGAAGGAAGAAAGAAAGAAAGAAAGAGGAAGGAAGGAGAGAAGGAAGGAAGGAAGGAAGGAAGGAAGGAAGGAAGGAAAGAAAGAAAGAAAGAAAGAAAGAAAGAAAGAAAGAAAGAAAGAAAGAAAGAAAGAAAGAAAAACATTCAGCTGCCTGCAATTATTGTAAGTTCGAATCTCACAGGCTCAAGGTTGACTCAGCCTTCCATCCTTTCTAAGGTAGGTCAATTGAGGACCCAGTTTGTGGGGGCAATAAGCTGACTTTGTATAAAATATACAAAAGTATGAAGGCTATTGCTTAACGCATTGTAAGCCGCCCTGAGTCTCCGGAGAAGGGCGGCATATAAATCTAATTTAAAAAGAAGAAGAAGAAGCTGCAGAAGAAATCTCCAAAGCACCACGAGAGAAAACATCCCATTCTCTCCGATATCTGTAAAAGAGGCAAGCCGTCGACCGCATCATCTGCCGGCTTCTCCTGTTCCTTACAGCCCAGACAATGGGGAGTTGAGAAGAAGGAGGTAGCTTTGACTTCCAGAGAGCACTCCGGATGCTTTCCTCCTCACAAGTCTTTAAATGTTATTTATCAGAGTGTCAAGTGGGCACGAGGCCCAGGTGGAAACGCACCGGCTGTTAAGCTTGCTAAAATGCCAGACGGATCATCATAGTATTAATTAAAGGCGACTGTATTTTACAAGGAAACAAATGCCAAGTTTGGGCTGTGAGCTGCAAGGAGAAGGCTGCCTCGCCAATTCCCACCCTCCCAACTACACTTTTGAGTTACTTTTTGACTCAGAATATGGGAGGGAGGGGGGGTTTAAGGGATGGGGCGGGAGCGAATGGAGAATGTCGGGCTTGCCCAATCCTTGTGACATTTAAAGTAGGACCTGTAAAAGAGGCGACCACAAGGTTAACTCACGACATGCCAAAACGCCTGGTGGAACGGATTAATATAAGATGTTGCAATGAGTATCAGCAGAAGTGGATTTCTTTAATTTCTCTCTCCCTCCTTCTGGAGGAAAAGAAAACTCTGTTTATTTGGCCCAAGTTCTTCAATGAGGATAATGAATGCGTAAGAGATAGGTTTGCGTTCATTCAGCCAGAACATCAGTCCGTTCTGATGTTAACCATTCATGCAGGGGTGAAATCCAGCAGATTCTGGAGAACCGGTAGGGGAAATTTTGAGTCGTTCGGAGAGCCAGCAAATACGACCTCTGGCTGATCCCAGTGGCGGGGGGGGGGATGGAGATTTTGCAATATCCTTCCCCTGGAGTGGGGTGGGAATGGAGATTTTGCAGTAGCCTTCCCCCAGGAGAGGAGGGAATGGAAATTTTGCAATATCCTTCCTCCAGGAGTGTGGAGGGAATGGAGATTTTGCAATACCCTTCCCCTGGAGTGGGGAGGGAATGGAGATTTTGCAATATCCTTCCCCCAGGAGTGTGGGGAGGGGGAATGGAGATTTTGCAATATCCTTCCCCTGGAGTGGGATGGGAATGGAGATTATCCTTCCCCCAGGAGTGGGGAGGGAATGGAGATTTTGCAGTATTGTTCCCCAGGAGTGGGGAGGGAATGGAGATTTTGCAAAATCCTTCCCCTGCCATGCCCACCAAGCCACACCCACAAAACCAGTAGGGAAAAATGTTTGGATTTCACCCCTGCATTCATGCAACTTTTAAAGGACATTTTTTTGGGGGGGAAAGTCGGTCCATAGATCATGATTTTAAGCAGTGATGCTCGCGAATTGCCTTTTAAGCTGTTCGAAATTATACTTTATTGGTTATTGTCATTGTTGGGTAAAGTTGCCTTAACGGTCAGAAGGCACGGAAAAGGGGTGTGTAAATTCAGGAATAAATTAAATAAAAATAAAAAGGAAAGACATGCCATCACGGAAAATTAAAAATCCTCAAACCATAGAAAGCCAAATGTGTTTTGGTTAAGAGGCAGAAGCATAGGAAAACAACAGGGAAAACAAAATATTGCAGCATCTAAAATCTTGGCCGCAGCCACTTACTGTATTTGTGTATTTGCTAGATTTAGTAGCTGCTGCAGTTTTATGACCCTGGATGGTGTGTAACAGAGACCAAAGACATGCAGCTAATAAAACAATAATGCATGCACACACAGGGGCTGTCTTGAATGAATCAGTTGGGGCCAACATCTTCTGAATGAAGAATCTTTGTGAATGAAGAGAAGAAGAGAAGATACCTTCAGAATTCTCGAGGTTGTCATATTTCATATTATAGGGACTGACCACAGAGAAGTTCTGCTACTTTATGAAGTCTCAAGATGTCTACACCTGTCAGGTAGCAATAAATGGGACAGTGATAATGGATGTAATCCCGGGCCAAGGTTTCACTTTGTGTCAACATAACTTATATCAAGGAGGGAGTCAGCCTAGAGATAAGGAGAAATTTTCTGACAGTGAGAACAAGCCACCGATGGAACAGAAATGGCCTTCAGAAGTTATGGGAGCTTCATCACTGGAAGCTTTCAAGTAGAGACTGGACTGCCATCTGTCAGAAATGGTGTAGGATCTCCTGTTTGGGGTGGGGGATTTGGACTAGATGACCTACAAGGTCCCTTCCAACTCTGTTATTCTATTATTCAGATCCATTCGTGAAACGTCCAAGTCAAGGACTTTATTGCTTACTACCTATAATACAAGAATCTCCCTAGATTGCTTGCTTTCCCCTGAAAACAATCAGATATGGTTTCATGGAACTGAGTGGGCAAATGTCAGGCTTATGTCTCTTGTGACTACACAAGGACTGAAGGCTAGTTCCCTGCTTGACCCCTCCTTCTTGCCTAGCTGAGAGTTTCCCAATAGCAATAGCACTTAGACTTATATACCACTTCACAGTGCTTTACAGCCCTCTATAAGCAGTTTTCAGAGTCAGCATATTGCCCCCCAACAATCTGGGTCCTCATTTTCCATGATCTTGGAAGTTGCAATGTTGCATTCTAATCACTGGGCCACCATGGCTCCTAACAACATGGTTTGATGAATAAGCCACATGGCAAATTTTTGCTGAGCATCCTAACCTCTGAAATGTGTTTTGCAGTAGGTTCAGACACCATAGTTAACCAAAATGAAACTAAAACTAACCTGTGGCATAGTGCCAACCCTATAATTCACATGGCTCATAGCCTAAGCTTTAATAGATAGACATGGCTTCACTCTGCAGATTATATACTGGGGTTCAGTAAGGATCCCCTACGCACATTCGGATGAGGAGAGCACATCTTTCTCCTTCTATCCTGGCCACTTTTAGAGGCACGTTTGAGAATGTTTTAACAAACTGTATCCCTCTTTGGTTTGGTGGCAGCAGTGCCTCAGATAGAAAGTCCATACCGAGAGTGGTGAGGACAGTGGAGAAGATTATAGGAAGCTTGCTTCATCTTATTTGGGATGCTGCTTATAACCACTATGTCCTTAGAGCTCAAAGCATTGTTGGAGACCCCACACAGCACATAACGGTTCCCTCTGGGAGGGGGTTTCAAAGTATCTATAGCACAACTACTAGATTCTGTAACAGCTTTGTTCCTTAAGCCATCCGTCTTGTAAACTTTTTTTTCTCGCCATGTATATATATACCTTCAAATTGGACTGTGATGTTTCTCTGTGTCATATATGTGTTTGTATGTGGGTATATGCATAATCGTTACCTTTTGAGAGCTGAATGCAATGAAATTACATTTTAATGTATGCTGATTAGTGTCCATTTAAAGTGGCAGTAAAGTCCTATCCTATCCTATCCTATCCTATCCTATCCTATCCTATCCTATCCTATCCTATCCTATCCTATCCTATCCTATCCCATCCCATCCCATCCCATCCCATCCCATCCCATCCCATCCCATCCCATCCCATTCTATTCTCACCAGTGAAAGGTTTATATCTTCTATTTTTCAAACAGTGATGCTGATACCAGCAACCAAAAAGGAGGATGGGGATAGCACCATCTTTCGGAGTCAGTATTCTCTTGTCCTCTCTCTATAAGCCAAAGCATCTTAATGACCATGGAAACCATCTTCTTAGCACTGACTTCATAGGAACATACCCTGACAGCATATTTATTTTCAGGCAAGACTAAACATTATTGAAAACTTGCTTCGTTTATTGTGTGATTGTGCGTCTGGCAATGTTATCTCAAACAATGAGGTGTGTCTTCCATGCTGTGTGGCATAGATGTGTTCTTGGCTCTTCCTGGCACACTGCTTCCCCCACAATGCTTCCCTTCAGAGAGAGAGAGAGAGGGAGAGGGAGAGAGAGAGGGAGAGGGAGAGGGAGAGAGGGAGGGAGGGAGGGAGGGAGGGAGGGAGAGAGAGACAAACACACGTATAAACAGAGGGAATCACAAGTCCTTGGGCTGCCAACAGCTATTATTTATTGAATTTCTATACCGCCCTTCTCCCGAAGGACTCAGGGCGGTGAACAGAATAGGATTTCATATACATATAATATTTTTTTTTAATAAACAGTAAGAAATAAATTGAGTCAACTTAGTGTATCTGCTAAGACCCTGGCATAGAATTTAGATGTTTATGCTAGCTCTGCTTGTTGAAACAGAGGGCACGTCGGAAAATGCGAAGATCTGGGGTTATTCGTATTCCAGAGGGTATTTTGCTCCAAACAGTAGGTGCCGCCACAGAGAAGGCTCTCTCCCTTGGAACTACTAGATGACATTGTTTTAATGATGGTACTATGAATAGGCCTAGTTTGTGAGAGCGTATTGGTTGGTGAGAGGTTATCGGTTGCAGCAGGTGGTCTCGTAAGTACTCAGGTCCTAAGCCATGGAGCACTTTAAAGATAAGAACCAACACCTTGAAGCGCACTCGGAAGGCCACCGGAAGCCAGTGCAGCTCGCGTAGAAGAGGTGTTACATGTGAGCGCCATGTTGCTCCCATAATTACTCACGCAGCCGCATTCTGGACCAGTTGGAGTTTCCGGGTGCACTTCAAGGGGAGCCCCATGTAGACAGCATTGCAGTAGTCAAGTCAGGAAATGACGAGAGCTTGAGTGACTGTGCGTAAAGAGTCATGGTCTAGAAAGAGACGCAATTGACAAATTGACGAAGCTATAAAATCTATGTGCACGAAAAACATGCTAGGGTGGAACAGAGGCTGAAACCCTCTTTGGATGCCACCAAGAAAAATGGCCAGCATAATAAAATGTGCATATACAGGCCTTGGGTTCCAAATGAAATAAAATGTGCAAACATTTCAACTGCCTTTCGCGGAAAGCACAAACATTCCAAGGAGTGGATCCAACCGCACAAACAGTCCTTTCGGAGTCACAACGGAGACGCAACGCAAATAGTGGCACTGTCTTCATCTCGTGTTCTACGTTAATGACTGCAAGACGTTTATGAATGGGAAGTTGTCTAGAATGGGATAGGGAATCCTGCCTGGGCAGGGAGTTGGACTAGAAGACCTCCAAGGTCCCTCTCGACTGTTCTTCTGTTAAGGTTCTGGCAGATCTTCCCTGGGTGCCAATGCAGAGGAAATGATGGATTAATTAGCTAGCAATTAGCTCTCCTTGCGTCGCATTACTGCAAAGAGCAGACTGCTCATCCATTTTTGGATTTCACTGCCGATGTGCAATAAAGAGCGATAATTAATATATTAAAAAAAACCCTTATTCTGGGTTTGGTCAGTGTTTGGATGGGAAAATATTTAGAAATTCTGCATGAATCACTTTGCTCTCTTTCATGGATTGCCAATGTAACAAAACGTTCACACCAAAAACAAAAAAATGCTCCCAGGGAGTTTGTGGCTTCCATTTGACTACTCGAAAATATTCATGTCTTTTTCACAGAAACAATTCGGGTGCGATTTGTCATTGTCTTTTGCCAGAGAAGGTTACTTTAAACAGGGAATTTTTTATTAAAACTTCCGAGCTAGCCTTCAATTTCCTAATCCTCTCCCATCTACCCACTTAATATATTGATCAGGCCATAACATAAAAGCCTCTCTGACGATCCCAGCTGAGTTGCCTGATCAGCAGAGGCTTTTCAAAGCGTTAGAAAAAAATGCTTCAAAAAGTTAAAAAAAAAAGTTGGCCACACCCATCCAGTCACATTACCCCCCCAAGCCACACCC
Organism: Masticophis lateralis; assembly: GCA_030761175.1. NCBI lineage: Eukaryota > Metazoa > Chordata > Lepidosauria > Squamata > Colubridae > Masticophis > Masticophis lateralis. Next base: position 7,651,183 of record JAUDYJ010000015.1, read on the forward strand.
ACAGAAGCGGTAGTAACAAATTTTACATTTCACCCCCCGGTCTGGAGCCTGGGGAAGAGAGAAAAAAACGGGCCCACCATGCCATTATGTGCCAGGAGAGGGGGGGAAGGATGTGTGGGATGCATAGAATTATGCGTGTGACGCCCCCCTGATCCTGGAATGGGATGGCAAAAAGGTTAGCCATCACTGCCCTATACCATTCCAGACAAGGGGCTGTCCAGTCTGGTCTTGAAAGCCTCCAGTGATGGAGCACCAGGGGTGAAATTCACTTACCTTCCCTACCGGTTTGCAGATGTGTGCACGCTGTTGTCCGTGCATGCTTAAAGCCTTCTGCGCATGCGCAGAGGCTTAAAATGTTGCAGAAAAGCAATGTCATGATATCCATGTGGGTGATGCTACCGATTTGCCCAAGCTGGATAGAACCTCTTGTCTTGCCTTCTGCTGCTTTGGAGAATAGGTTGTCTCCCTCTTCTTTTGGCAGCCCCTGAGATATTGGAAGACTGCTATCATGTCCTCTCAGTCCTTCCCATTAGACATCAACTAGACATACTCAATTCCTGGAACCATTCTTCATATGTTTTAGCCTCCAGTCCCCTAATCATCCGGGCTGCTCATCTCTGCACTCTTTCTAGAGTCTCCACATCTTTTTTATAATGTGGTGACCAAATCTGGATGCAGTACACATACATACATGCGCGGGTGCATGTATGACAAATAAATGTCTGATTAGAATAAATAAGGCAGCATTGTTATATATGAAAGGTGACAGATCTCATATCCTTGCCACTTTCTCCCAACAAATAAAAACTGTGGAAAATTTCAAAGTGATAAAAGCTATTATATAAAGTACACACATTGTTATATTCCTTTTCCTGGCCAAATGCAGAAAAGGAATGTTATGTTATTGTGAAAGTAGCCAAAGGTGATTTTTTTTCCCCCTTCCTTTTTCTTCAAAACTAATGGTTGTAACACCATTTGATATTTAAACCGACGAAGTTAGTCATCTGCCTGGAGAAGATTCTGGTTTAGTTAGGAATGCAATCAGCAAGGGCCAAAGAATTTGGTCTCCAGATTCTCAGCTCGGGTGGACCAAGCACACACAAAAAAGGATAAATCTGCCCAGTGATTTTGGAGGGATAGACTTTCTCAGAACTTGGAAGGAAGATATGTGTGTGAAAGAAGGTTGGCCCTACACACTGTGGAGGTGAGTATCACCCACCCTTTTAATGACTCCAAGAAAAGGTGATCTCCAGTGCAGAAAAGATTCCAATAGCAGAGAATGCATGTCAACTCAAGCTTGAACTGTTGAGATCTTGGTGTTCATTGGCTTTTTTCTTGCAGGTCTTTCGTCAACACACTAGGGAACAGAATACCAAGTTTAGTGAACACCAAGAATCCAATCAATGAAAGGTTGCCTGTCCCTGACTTCAATGTTCCAGCTTCTACAGAATAACAGAGTTGGAAGGGATCTTGAAGGTTTTCCAGTCCAACTCCCAGCTCAAGCAAGAGATCCTATATCATTTCAGACAAATGGCTTCCGGTTTCTTCTTAAAAATCTCCAGTGTTGGGGCACCCACAACTTCTGGAGGCAAGTGATTCCACTGATTAATTGTTAGGAAGTTTCTTCTTCCTTCTAGGTTGCTTCTCTCCTTTGTTAGTTCCCATCTGTTGGTCTTTGCCCTGCCTTCAGGTGCTTTAGAGAATAGGTTGACTCCCTCTTCTTTGGGGGTAGCCCCTTAGATAATTCTACACAAAGCAGAAGCAGAAAAACAACAACAACACAGAACATTTTCTCTTTCTTCTTTCGTCCATCTTAATCATAATTAAAAGTTTATTTGTCAAGCCTATATAAGATAACAGGTAAAAGTATAAACATAATTTGAATACATGAAAAGAGTAAGTTAAAAGGAATATTAGGACAGGGATGGTACACACGGTGGGTGTACGCTCCTTACAGATCTCTTAGGAATGGGATGAGGTCAATAGTAGACCATTTAAGGTTAAAGCTATAGGAGTTTGAGGATGTAACAACAGAGTCAGGCATTGACCACTCTGTTACTGAAGTCATATTTTCTGCAGTCGAGCTTGGAACGGTTTACCTTGAATTTGTATCTCATTATTGTTGTTGTTGTTTATTTATTTGTATATATTATTTGATGTAGGGTAATAGATTGGTTAATGATTGATTCCATAACTTTGCAGGTGACACAACATAAAGAGATTGGTCTGTAATTTTCAACTAGGCTAGGGTCTCGCTGTTTGAAGGTAGGGATGACCCTGGCTTGTGACCATTGATAGGGCAAGGTGCTGGTACTTATTTACAAGGCCTGGGCTTTCAGAAAATAGAAGTTCACCACTGATCCGAGAAGATTCCTATGGTGGCTCCTTGACCAGACAAAGTACCTCTTGACATCCATGCATGAATCACATTGGAACGTGAGGTCATCTCCTTCAAGAGTCAGTTAGGGGAAATAGTTGGAGAAATCCTACCCACCCACTTCCATCCTGCCTGAATCACATCACAGAGCAAGGAATCCAAAGACCTGGTTGGTGCCCCTTGATCTGGTTTTCTCCTTTTCTTTATTCTTCTGCAAATTACTAAGACACCTTTGGAAGTTCTGGCAAGTTCTCTGTGTGCTTGTGTCCACTTGCCTGTCTCTTAATTCCAAAGTAAACACTTTTGCTTTGAGAAACATAGTAATGTAGTAAACTAATTTGACTTGAGCTTAAGTGAATCTTTGGGACTTTGGGTTGTTTTGATCTGGTCCCAGAAGTAAGAGTCTGGTTTCAGAAACTTTGCGTTTTTGTTTTGGTTCGCTGGGCTCTCTTTTCTGAGATTTCTTCACCATGGAAGCTTGGAAGCTTTCCCCAGACAAGCTCTGCTTTATGCTATTTGTTTTGCCACCTGCATAGCTGAAGTCAGAAAAGCAAGGCTGCTTCTTCTTCTTCTTCTTCTTCTTCTTCTTCTTCTTCTTCTTCTTCTTCTTCTTCTTCTTCTTCTTCTTCTTCTTCTTCTTCTTCTTCTTCTTCTTCTTCTTCTCCTTCTCCTTCTCCTTCTCCTTCTCCTTCTCCTCCTCCTCCTCCTCCTCCTCCTCCTCCTCCTCATCATCATCATCATCATCATCATCATACAAAAAAAATCCCTATGTGGTTGCTAAGAATTGATGCCAACTTGATGCCAAGACACAAGCAAGACCACACAAGTCATCAAGGAGGAGGAGGAGGAGGAGGAGGTTCCTTTGCATGAACACTGAGAGCTTCTGCATTGGAGACAAATTTGTTGTGTGTCTAATTACATGGCCAAATAAAGAATTCTGTTCTGTTCTGTTCTGTTCTGTTCTGTTCTGTTCTGTTCTACTCTACTAATTACTATCCTATCCTATCCTATCCTATCCTATCCTATCCTATCCTATCCTATCCTATCCTATCCTATCCTATCCTATCCTATCCTATCCTATCCTATTGTCTTCCTCCTCCTCCTCCTCTTGCCCCCCAGCCTCTGGCTTTTCCTACTCCTCCCTCTTCCTTTTCCTCCTCCCTTCTAGCAGTGTTGATGTTACCTAGTTGTGTAATGAAATGCCTGCAAGAAAAAAAAAACCAAGTTCAGAGAGCACCAAAGACCCTTGGTTTCAACCCTGAGCTACGAATATTCTCCTTTATTGGAAGATCAGCCTTGCTGTTTGTTTTCCATGTGATCTGTTTTCCAGCTATCCAGCCAGCTTCCCCCTCCCAATCCATCTACCTAATATTGCCCTGTCCCAGGAGAACTTTGTTTAGTTTAATTAAGCCCTTCTCCACTCCCACTCTCTCTCTGCCCCCAACCCCAGTCTGAACAGTCAGAAAGATGAAGAACATGCTTTCTTCCACACCTGATTCTTCTCCACAAAGGGAAGAGAGTCAAAAGGCTGGAACCTGTGCTTGTACATATTGAAGTTCCCAAGTCCAATCTCCCAGCGTTCCAGCTGAAAGAGATTAGGCTAGCGAGGCTGTTAATGATCTTTTACTGAAATTGGGGGTGAAACCCCTGGACAGGGGGAACAGATGCTACAAAGCATGATGGATCGCGGTGCCCAGTAATAGAGCACATGTTTTGCATACCAAAAGTTCTAGCTTCCATCTCTGGCAAAAGAGGCATGACTGGCATGCCAAAATGGGTCCAGTTGCGTCCCTGGTGTGTCTGTAGTAGCGGATATGTGTGTGTGTGGGGGGGGGGGGTTGCATGCAAGCTCCGTTTGCAGCATCCAAAAGTAGAGGGCATATTCTCCTTCTCAAAGGTTTCTCATTAGAAGAAGACAAGGGGAAGGAATGGTTGACTCCGAAGGTGAAGATCCGTAGTCAATTGAGTCAAGGGTCTGCTTTAAACGAGCCAATTCTGAATTACCCTGTTTCCCCCCAAAATAAGACCTCCCCTGATAATAAGCCCAATCAGGCTTTTGAGTGCACGGCAATAAGGCCAAGCGCTTATTTCAGGGTTCAAAAAAATACAAGACAGCCAGGGTCTTATTTTCAGGGAAACACGGTCTTCTCTTCTCTTCTCTCTCCTCTCCTCTCCTACTCTGTTTTCCCCAAAATAAGACATCCCCTGATAATAAGCCCAATCGGACTTTTGAGCACATGGCAATAAGGCCAAGTGCTTATTTCTGGGTTCAAAAAAATACAAGACAGCCAGGGTCTTATTTTTGGGGAAACATGGTCTCCTCTCCTCTCTTCTCCTCTCCTCTCCTCTCCTACTCTGTTTCCCCCAAAATAAGACATCCCCTGATAATAAGCCCAATTGGGCTTTTGAGCGCATGGCAATAAGGCCAAGCACTTATTTCAGGGTTCAAAAAAAATACAAAACAGCCAGGGTCTTATTTTTGGGGAAACACAGTAGATGCCTTCACAGAGTAGTTCTGTGTGTCTGTTAATGAATGGCTTCATCTAAGATCTTCTTTGCAAGACCAAGCAGTAGATTACTCACTGATTTCAGCAATCCTAAAATGTTGTGGTGTGTGGGTGTGTGGGTGTGGGTGTGTCAGAGGTGGGATTCACTCACCTTCCCTACCGGTTTGCAAATGTGATCACATGCACACATGGACATGGCCTTCTGTGCATGTGCAGTAATCATGTATTATGTCTGGGCGGATGAGCAGAGCTTCCTGCAGTCGCCGCTACCAGTTTGTGAGATCCGGACAGAACAGGCTGAATCCCATCACTGGTTTATGTGTATATATATACATATGTATTTTTACATGTATGTATGTATGTATGTATATATATAATTAATAGAGGAACATCCCTGTCAAATCTGACATCTTCATCTTCTCGTGTCATATCTGTCATCGGACGTTGGCGATCATGTTGGTGATCCTATTTTTATCAACAGCCGCATGAAAAAGTGATATTGAGTCATCTTCATCTAGTCTAATGAAAAGAAGGACTATCTATCATCCATCCATATCTATCTATCTGTCCATCTGTCTATCTGTCTATCTATCCATCTATATCAGTGTACCTGTCTGTCTATCTGTCTGTCTGTCTATCTATCTATCTATCTATCCATCCATCTCTGTCTGTCTGTCTGTCTGTCTATCCATCCATCCATCCATCCATCCATTCATCTATATCTGTCTGTCTGTCTCTCTCTCTCTGTCTCTCTCTCTCCATCCATCCATCCACTCATCTCTCTCTCTCATCTATCTATCTATCTATCTATCTATCTATCTATCTATCTATCTATCCATCCATCCATCCATCCATCTATACTGGTGTGTCTGTCTGTCTGACTATCCATCCATCCATGTCTTTCTGTCTGTCTCTCTGTTTGTACGTCCATCCATCCATCCATCCATCCATCCATCCATCCATCTCTGTCTGTCTATCATCTATCTATCTATCTATCTATCTATCTATCTATCTATCTATCTATCTATCTATCTATCATAAGCATAAGCTCTCTGTGTACATACAAACAACAAACTGATAAATCAAAGATCCTAAATCGTAAGATACAATCATAAATCATTGAAAGAACAAATGGTAAATCCTAAAATACCAATAGGAGAAGATAGTAGGAAAGATGAGAAGATGAGAACCATAATAGCAATACAGCCCTACTACATGGGTAAATATCATTAGGCCTAAAACAATGCTGTGGGGATTAGGTGTTTAGCACCTATAACACTAATGGCACGGGGGGTGGGGAGGGGGGAGAATTGTCTTTGTGTCCAGTTGTTTTGGCATGCAATGCCCTATAGCAGCGTCCTGATGGGAGAAATGGGAGAAGGCACAAATTCAATCCTTGTGCATCTGGATATACTTCGGGTTACTGCCAAGCCTAGAAGAAGTTATGCTTTTGTTCAGTCAATTCCCACTCTAGGTTTCCTTCAGGGTTAACCTCTATTTATAGCTTTTATCCAAATCTGTTTCATTTTGTCTGAGCCATTTATCTTTGACTTGCAGTTAAACAGCACACACAAACACACACACACAAAGAGACACACGCTTCCTTTGGGTCAATATATGTGCAGAAATTGGCTGCCGGCCCAAAGCCATTTATTATGGAGAAATCCCAGTGACCTTAATAGGGCTACTAATGAGTAAATAGCTGGCGGTAACGTATTTAGATTGGGAAGACAAAGGCCTGATGATCAATCTCCAAGCTTGGTAAACAAGGAAAATGCAACAGGAAGGAAAAGGTTTAAAACATTTGCTTCGCCTCTTCCCAGTATGGATTTTTTCTTTTAAAAGAGGAATGATGTTTGTAGCTGCATTAGCTAGAGCAATTAATGAATAATGAATAACACAGTTGGAAAGGACCTTGGAGGTCTTCTAATCCAACCCCATACCATTTCAGACAAGTGGCTGTCCGGTCTCTTCTCGAAAACCTCTAGTGATTCAGCACCCACAACTTATTGTTGTTGTTGTTAGTTGCGAAGTCATGTCCGACCCATTGCGACTCCACGGACAACATTCCTCCAGGCCTTCCTGTCCTCTACCATCCTCTGGAGTGCATTTAAGCTCACGCTGACTGCTTCAGTGACTCCATCCAGCCACCTCATTCTCTGTCGTCCCCTTCCTTTTTTGCCCTCCATCGTTCGAGCATTAGGCTCTTCTCCAGTGAGTCCTTCCTTCTCCTTAGGTGGCCAAAGGATTTGAGTTTCCTCTTCAGGATCTGGCCTTCTAAAGAACAGTCAGGGTTGATCTCCTCTAGGACTGACCGGTTTGATTAGTTTGATCGACTTCTGGACGCAAGCCATTACACTGGTTAATTGTTCTCGCTATCAGGAAATTTCTCCTTAGTTCTAGGTTGGTTCTCTCCTTGATGAGTTTCCATCAATGCCAAAGGCGCACAGAACGCTGTTTCCTTCCCACCAAAGGTGCTCCCTATTTTTCTACTTGCATTTTTTACCTGCTTTTGAACTGCTAGGTTGGCAGAAGCTGGGACAAATCTTGGGAGCTCACCCCGTTACGCGGCACTAGGGATTCGAACTGCTGAACTGCCGACCTTTCGATTGACAAGCTCAGCATTTTATCCACTGAGCTCACGGTTTAGCTAACGGAATTATTGTCTTCCTCGTGATGTTTTCTCTTGGATCTGAAAACGTTTGGCTGAGACTTGCTGGTAGGGGGTGAGAAATGTGACTAGGGGAATTATGGGTTGCTTGGGATTAAAAATAATAATAATAATAATAATAAAAATAAAACGGTTACCTCGTGATGGGTTTGCTCACACGACATCACACGAAGGGTGCCCCATGCTTAGTTTACAACCGATACGTGGGCCAAATAAGATTTTGCAAGGATAATTGCTTCTAAAATAAGCAAAGCTGTGAGCTTTTCAGTGCGTTTGGGTAGAAATAACGGTGAGAAACTTTCCCTTATTCTGTGTTTACATTGTTGGTGAAGCTGAGCATAAACAGCTTCTCAAAATGTTCTGTCCTGTGTGGCCGGCAGACAAGCTGGAGAACCATTTCAGCCAAGGTCCTCCAAGAGAAAGAAGGAATTCTTCAACCCTTACAGAAGCAACCTGGCCATCGGTTAGTGCAGGGGTCGGCAACCCGTGGCTCTGGAGCCGCATGTGGCTCTTTCATCCCTCTGCTGTGGCTCCCTGTCGCCGGTCGGCTCCATAATTGACAGGGCTTTTAGGTTAGAATGGGTAGAGGAAAAAAGGATGCTGTGCTAGGAGGAGACTCTATGGTGGGGGGAACCGGACTTCCGGTCAGCTCCAGAATTGAAAGGGGAGGGGGGCTTCCAGTTAGGACCTTTGTGGCTCTTTGAGTGTTTAAGTTTGCCAACCCCTGAATAAGAGTGTGACAAGCAAGGTCGTAAAAGGGGGCAGAAGACCACCAAGGTCCCTTCTTCTTCTTCTTCTTCTTCTTCTTCTTCTTCTTCTTCTTCTTCTTCTTCTTCTTCTTCTTCTTCTTCTTCTTCTTCTTCTTCTTCTCCTTCTTCTCCTCCTCCTCCTCCTCCTCCTCCTCCCCCTCCCCCTCCCCCTTCCCCTTCCCCTTCCCCTTCTCCTTCTCCTTCTTGCTGGGGTGATTATGTGCCTGGTTGCAGGATCCATTATTTTGAATGGTATTTCCCGATTAAACCCAGCACTGAAATACTTTCATCCTAATAAAAAATGCAGATTTGTTGGGGTGTGTGTGTGTTTCCCCTTCTTCACACATCAGAATCTCAGAGCGGTGTGGAAAGATTCAAATTTGTGGCAAATTGTCTGCACGTACAGTACAATCTTCTGAATGATAAAGTTGGAAGTATAGAATTTCTGGCTCATTCTTAGGGAAACCTAATTTTTCCAAGATCCAGACAGCAATAGAAGACAGTTTTCTCCACCACTCTGTGGCTCAGTTGGGGGAAGAGATGGAGCTGGGAGGGGGATATTCAATTGACGTCAAGTTTAGAATTTAGAATAACAGAGCTGGAAGGGACCTTGGAGGTCTTCTAGTCCAACCCCCTGTTTAGGCAGGAAAGCCTATACCACTTCAGACAAATGGTTATCCAACATCTTCTTAAAAACTTCCAGTGTTGGAGCATTCACAACTTCTGGAGGCCAGTTGTTCCACTGATTCATTGTTCTCCCTGTCAGGAAATTTCTCCTTAGTTCTAAATTGCTTCTCTCCTTGATGAGTTTCTACCCATTGCTTCTTGTCCTGTTTTCAGGTGCTTTGGAGAATAGCTTGACTCCCTCTTCTTTGGGGCAGCCCCGAGATACTGGAAGTCTGCTCTCATGTCTCCCCTTGTCCTTCTTTTCCTTAAACTAGACGTACCCAGTTCCTGCAACCGTTTTTCATATGTTTTAGCCTCCAGTCCCCTAATCCTCTTTGTTGCTCTTCTCTGCACTCTTTCTAGAGTCTCCACATCTTTTTGACATTGTGGCAACCAAAACTGGATGGCACACTTCACATGATTTTGATTTGATCCCTCTGTTTATGCAGCCTAGGACTGTGTTGGCTTTTTTGGCAGCTGCTGCACACTGCATGAAATCACATGTCTGGTATGAAAGCTTTATAGAAACCCTCTTAGAAGAATCAAATTCTGTAGCTTAGAAGCTGGGCTACGAACTTGGGCGATTTGTTGTTGCCCGCTAACCCATTTTGAGGTTGAACCTTGTTCTCCAAGATGGGATGAGGAGCTTAAAAAAACTAAATAAGTAAAAACTAACTGAAAACTGCTTAATAGGGATTAGCTATGAGAGATGAATTGAGTAAACATTTCCAGAGTATTAAAGTATCAGAAGACTATTCTGTTTCCAAAGGCAAACCAAGCAATTATGTTCATACTTTTCCCCTTCGTTTCTAGGAACACTTTAGGCAGTTCAGCCAATTTGTACAACTATGTCCAAGATATCTCAGAGGAGAAATGGAATCAGCATGGGGTGAGGGTAGATCCTGATTTATCTCAATGCCCCCTTCCCATTTGTTATCTAAGAACATTTTTTTTCTTCTTCTTCTTCTTCTTCTTCTTCTTCTTCTTCTTCTTCTTCTTCTTCTTCTTCTTCTTCTTCCTCTTCCTCTTCCTCTTCCTCTTCTCATTCTCCTCCTCCATCAAACTCTAACTCTACTTCTCCTCCTCCTTTTTATTTTCCTCCTCCTCCTTTTCTCCTCCTCTTCCTCCTCCTCTTCTTCCTCTTCTCTTTCTACTTCTCCTCCTCCTCCTCCTTCTAATTCTACTTTTCCTCCTCCTTTTTCTTTTCCTCCTCCTCCTCCTCCTCCTCCTCCTCTTCTTCTTCCTTCTTCCTTCTCCTTCTCCTTCTCATTCTCATTCTCATTCTCATTCTAATTCTCCTCCTTCTAACTCTAACTCTACTTCTCCTCCTCCTTTTTCTTTTCCTCCTCCTCCTCCTTTTCCTTTGAACCCCAAAGACAGTGTGTTAGGAATGGCATTCTCTGGTCATGGGATCACCATTGGTCACATTCCCAGCTGGTTTCCAAAAAGCAAAATCAATGGGTAACCTAACAAAATAGATACAGTGTCAATGCTAAAGTTGTGGTATCATCCCAAAAAACCAAAACAAAAACCTAACCCTAAGCCAAAGCCTGAAAGACAAGATACTATTCCTTACTGTAGAATTGATGACCACAACTTTCTTCCAGAAATTCCAACAGGCAAACAAAGACAACCATACCCATGTGCCTCCCATATTGAGGATGATTTTGACCTCATGTCTCCCCATTCTTATTGCACCGTCTCAAGCAGGGAATAAGGTCAATGTGCTTTCCATGTAGAGGATGGTCTTGCACTGGGGTCTCCCAATTCTTAATGCATCATCTCAATAAATCAATATCAAACAAAGCCAACAATACCCATGTGCCCTCCGTATTGAGGATGGTCTTGAACTGGGGGTCTCACAATTCTCAAAGCACCATCTCAACACACTGGGGAAAATGGTCAAAGTGCAACTTACAGTATCATTCTTCAAACCGACATGGAGCTTTTTCAAGCTTCCATTAAGACGTTCCCGAAATATTTGTGTTCCTTAAGGACTCCCTTTGAGCCATTGGCAGAGCGCGGAGAACTAGGAATTCTGTTCCAATCCACAAACCGAGCCTCTTTGGAAAGGCCTGTGAAGTCAAAACCTTATTTTTGGGGGGGCGGGGGGAGAGAGAACAGAGCTTGCTTTCAGAGAGGACTTTGGAAGTGGTGGCCTTTTGATTCCTGTCCTAGACACCTAAGCTGACAGATGTTCTTCTCCCTGCTCCCCTTAAAATAAGGTTTAACCCTGTCCAAATTTGGTCCAACTCATCCTGCTGGGGGTTGGTGAATTTCTTTGATGGGTTCGAAAGAGAGAAAGGTTAGAACAATAAAGCAAAGGCTGGCATTTTCCAGAGTGTCTCACCTTCAGGCACCTCAGATGTTGAGTCGGTTCCCTCACGCCCGTCCTCCCAAAAACCTCCCTGTTCCTCCTTGTTTACCGACTGTCTGAGGTGACCGTTCAGAAGCGAGAAGCCACAAAGCCACACATCTTTAAACAGAGTTTGTGCCGCTTGTCGCGAAGTTTAAATAGGGGAAGGTGGAGAGAATGAACGGTGTGTGTGTGGTTTCAGCATTTGGACCCAGAAATGTGGATGCTCCAGAGGCAACAGGTGATATTTGCAAGGGAAATGTCTGTGGAGATTCTCAGACATCCAGGTCACAGTTTTTTTTTTTTTTTTTAAAAAGCAACTGGACTTTGGTTTTTAGATTAGATTAGATTATTTATTTATTTATTTATTTATTTATTTATTAGTTAGTTAGTTAGATTTATATGCCACCCTTCTCCGGAGACTCAAGGCGCCTTACAATGCATTAAGCAATAGCCTTCATACTTTTGTATATTCCTGCTTAGTAGGGCTTTTGCACACCCACCCCAAGCGGTATTCTTTTTTTATACAAAGTCATCTTATTGCCCCCACAATCCGGGTCCTCATTTTACCCACCTCGGAAGGATGGAAGGCTGAGTCAACCTTGAGTCTGGTGAGATTCGAACTTGCAGTAATTGCAGGCAGCTGGCAGCTAAGTGCTACTTTAACAGCACTTAGTCCCCTGCGCCACCAGGCTCTGGTGATTAGAATACAATTTTTCTTTCCTCATTCCTCCTCTCCTTTCCTTTCCTACTTCCTTTCCAAATGAAATCAGAAATGAAGGCATATGTAAATAGAAATCAGGTCTGCTCGAATACCATCTCAGATCGAATTAAAAAAGGAAACAACAAAGGAATGGAAAAGAGGGGAGGAGTAAAGAGGGGAAAGTAGGGGAGTTGGGAGGTGAGCAGAAGAGAAAAGAAGAATGGGAAAAGGAGAGGAAGAAGGAAGGGGAAAGAAGAGCAGGGGAGAGGGTAAGAAGGGGAGGAAGAAGAGAGGAGAGAGGAAAGAGGAAAGGAATACAATTCTTTATTGGGCAAGTGTGATTGGACACACAAGGAATTTGTCTTTGGTGCTTATGCTCTCAGTGTACATAAAAGAAAAGATACATTTGTCAAGAATCATAAGGTACAACATTTAATGATAATCATAGGGTACAAAAAAGCAATCAAATCATACTAGGAAACAATATAAATCGTAAGGATACAAGCAACGAAGTTACAGTCATGCAGTCATAAATGGGGGGAGATGGGTGATAGGAACGATGAGAAGACTAATAGTAATAGTAATGCAGACTTAGTGAATAGTTTGACAGTGTTGAGGGAATTATTTCTTTAGCAGAGTGATGGCGTTCGGGAAAAAACTGTCCTTGTGTCTAGTTGTTCTGGGGTGCAGTGCTCTATAGCGTTGTTTTGAGGGTAGGAGTTGAAACAGTTTATGTCCGGATGCAAGGGGTCTGTAAATATTTTCTCTTTTTGAGTCGTGCAGTGTACAGGTCCTCCATGGAAGGCAGGTTGGTAGCCATTGTTTTTTCTGCAGTTCTAATCATCCTCCGAAGTCCGTGTCTGTCTTGTTGGGTTGCAGAGCCAAACCAGACAGTTCTGGAGGTGCAGATGACAGACTCCATCATACCTCTGTAGAACTGGATCAGCAGCTCCTTTTGGGCAGTTTTGAGCTTCCTGAGTTGGCACTTTTTCCTTGAAGAGGTTTCGCTTCTTCATCCAAGAAGCTTCTTCAATTTATTTATTTATTAAATTTCTATACCGCCCTTCTCCTTCCGGACTCAGGGCGGTGAACAGCCAATTTAAAACCAATACAAATACAAAAAAGTTAAAACGTACTAAAACCAATATAAATTTAGGCTGAAATGTAAAACCAAATAAAACTCTAAAACTCTAAAAAGTTTAAAAAATAGTTTAAAAAAATAGGAGGGATCAGGCAAGTCCAGCAAGTTGGAAGAGATGAGTCTTCAGAGCCCGACGAAAAGTCCGGAGGTCAGCGATTGTCCTCAGATCTGGAGGGAGATCGTTCCAGAGGGTGGGTGCTGCCACAGAGAAGGCTCTCCCCCTGGGGGTCGCCAGCCGGCACTGTCTGGCTGACGGCACCCTGAGGAGGCCCTCTCTGTGGGAGCGAACCGGCCGGTGGGAGGCCATAGGTGGCAGAAGGCGGTCCCGTAAGTACCCTGGTCCTAAGCCATGGAGCGCTTTAAAGGTGATTACCAACACCTTGAAACGCACCCGGAAGTCAACCGGCAACCAATGCAGCTCACGCAGGAGAGGTATCACATGGGAGCGCCCTGTCGCTCCCATAATCCCCCGCGCAGCCGCATTCTGTACCAGCTGAAGCCTCCGGATGCATCCCAAGGGGAGCCCCATGTAGAGAGCATTACAGTAGTCCAGGCGAGAATTCTGTTGACACCGTCTGTTTGCCGGTCAGCAAGCCGGAGAGAGTTGCCAATAAGGTTTCACATTCACCCGCCCTGCCTTTTTTGATAATGCACAGAGGGGCAATTTACAAACAATCAGCACTCACAGTCCAAGTGTAGTTCCCCCCCCCATATACATGTGACTCCTATATGCTTTCTGGATAAATAAAAGAGAGTTTTTGACATCTACCACACCTGCCAAGAATGTGGAGACCCTCGCCAGAGTCTTCCAGATCGCATTTTAGCCCCCACCCCCTCTGACTTAGTTCTATTATCCCCTTGTCCGGTTGCCTTATTGACCTTATGGATGATGCTCAATGCCAATTCCCCCCCCCCCCTTTTTTTTTTCAAGAAATGACATTTCTATATTTTTCTCCTTTTTTTTAAAAAAAATCTGGTTTACAAGTTGAAACAATCTTTGCCATGTTGTGCACAGCTGCAGCTGTTGGGAGTATCTGGCGCAGGAGACTCGGAATTTCATTTCCTGATATTTATATAGATTGAAACAATTTTGATTGCAGGTCTACGGCAACAGGCCTTGGGGCGAAAAAGGCTTTGTGTTCAATTCATATTTTTCCTCTCCCCACCCCCGCCCCTCCCTCCCATTCTCCCGTTTCTTTCTATTCTTTCCGCCAGTGGGTGAGGGATAAAAGTTCAAAGGCTCGAGAGGCTTTGGGATATTGAAATGTCTCCGAAGACCTTGATCTACAAGACTAACTGTGTAAAAGCTTCTCTCTCTCTCTCTCTCTCTCTCTCTCTCTCTCTCTCTCTCTCTCATCTCTTCTTCTGCTTCTTCTTCGGTTCGGTTTTAAGTGAATGTAAAAGGGCCCCGGCCTTTTAAAATATAATTTATACATACATACATACATACATACATACATACATATCCACCCACCTCCCGCCTTTGGCTGACCTTGTCTTACTTTGAAACGGATGAGCGGGGAATAAAATATGCAAGGGAGGGGAGAAGCAAGAGAGGTCGTCCCGCAAAGGAGAATGAAGGGTATGATCAATATCAGCTTCCCTAGCCCGCTCCTCTTCATCGTTGCTTTCTCTTGGACGTACATGCCCTTGAGGGAGAACACGTGGATAATGAGTTTCTATGTTGTGTTTCTACGGACGTAGAATAATAAGAGTAGGAAGGGGCCTCAGAGGCCTTCTAGCCCAACCGCTGCTCGAGCAGGAGACCCTAAACCATTTTCAGACAAATCCTCATTTTGAAAGCTTCCGGTGATGGAGCACCCACAGTTTCTGAAGGCAAGCTGTTCCTTCTCATCATTAGGACATTTCTCCTTAGTTCTAAGTTGCTTTTCTCCTTGATTAGTTTCCATCCATTCAACTACAGAGAAGAAGCCATTCCCTTCTGATTTACCTCAAGGAGATTAGAATAGAATAGAATAACAGAGTTGGAAGGGACCTTGGAGGTCTTCTAGCCCAACCTCCTGCTTAGGCATGAAACCCTACACCACTTCAGACAAATGGTTATCCAACCTCTTCTTAAAAACTTCCAGCTTTGGAGCATTTACAACTTCTGGAGGCCAGTTGTTCCACTGATTAATTGTTCTCACTGTCAGGAAATTTCTCCTTAGTTCTAAGTTGCTTCTCTCCTTGGTTAGTTTCCACCCGTTGCTTTTTCAGGTGCTTTATAGAACAGGTTGACTCCCCCTTTTTGGTGGCAGACCCTCAAAGGTTGGAACCCTGCTATCATGTCACCCCCGGTCCTTCTTTTCATCAAACTGGACATATTAGTGGGCTTTCTTGTGGAATAAATCTGTTTGCTCCTCTTCAGCATGTCAGGGAACATGCCTGATGAATCAATGGAGAGGTGATGCTTTCCTTTAAAGGGGGAAAAAAAACCCCATCAAAGAATACCAGCTATATATCAATCCTTGAGGTTTCCAAGAACTTCTACAGATGGAAAATGATACTTGGATGCCCAGAAATAGCACAGGGATATGAGGGTGGCCCCACACAGGATACTCAACCCCACAAGAGGCTCTGGAAGGGGGTGGAGGTGGATTGCAGATGATGGGAGAGAGAAGGGGAAAAAAACGCTGATGAAGCAAGGGAAGGGTGGCCCAAATAATTAGAAGGTCAACTCATCCATCTCTCAGATGACGGTGGCGCTCCCTCCTCCCTTCTCCTCCTCCCTTGCACAAACTTCTAATAGTGTCCTCACAGCACCCCTGTCAGCTAGAGAGCAATTTCCCTCTCCCCCAGCCTCCCACACTCCAGCTGGAGAAGGTTGGAAGACATGAGCTGTTGGCTGCCCTCTTCACGAAGGGATGGGAACCTGTCTCCTGGCTTCACCACTCAGGTTGTGGGTAGGGATTCTCCGAAGGTAGACATGGGTCTGTCCACCTACACACAGGGATGCCAGCTCATAGCCAACTGGCATTTGAGGAAGAGTTTACCACAACGGTTAGTACTATCCATTACTATAACAAAATTGGAAAGAGCCTTGGAGATCTTCTAGTCCAACCCCCTGCTTAGGCAGGAAAGCCTACACCACTTCGGACAAATGGTTATCCAACATCTTCTTAAAAACTTCCAGTGTTGGAGCATCCACAACTTCTGGAGGCAAGTTGTTCCACTGATTAATTGTTCTCCCTGTCAGGAAATTTCTCCTTAGTTCTAAGTTGCTTCGCTCCTTGATGAGTTTCTACCCATTGCTTCTTGTCCTGTTTTCAGGTGCTTTGGAGAATAGCTTGACTCCCTCTTCTTTGGGGCAGCCCCTGAGATATTGGAAGACTGCTATCATGTCTCCCCTCGTCCTTCTCTTCATTAAACTAGGCACACCCAGTTCCTGCAACCATTCTTTATATGTTTTAGCCTCCAGTCCTCTAATCCTCTTTTACAACTTCTGCAGGCAAGTTGTTCCACTGGTTAATTGTTCTCACTGTCAGGAAGTTTCTCCTTAGTTCTAGGTTGCTTCTCCCTTTGGTTAGTTTCCACCCGTTGCTTCTTGTCCTGCCCTCAGGGGCTTTGGAGAATAGCCTGACTCCCTCTTCTTTGGGGCAGCCCCTGAGATATTGGAACGCTGCTACTGCTACTTCTAATTCTTCTAGCAAGGAGTATAAAATGGGTGGGTGGGTGGAGGTCAGCATGATTCAACACTTTTGTTTAGAGCAGGAGGTCTCCAAACTTGGCAACTTTTAAGACTTCGAGACTTCGACTCCCAGAATTTTGCCAGCTGGTGCTGCTAGCGGAGCCCCTCAAATACTGGGATGAAATGGAGGGGGCCTTGCCTGATGTTCTCAAGATGAAAGAGGGGAGCAAAATGCAATGCTTTAAATGTCTCGACAATACCTCTGGGAAACTGTCAAAAAATATGGCTCCGCTCCTTGGAGAGAAGTCCCGAATTGACACTCCTTTTCTTGGCTTCTCACCAGTCAGCCTGTCCTTTTTGCCTGAAATGTTGCAAAAAAGAGTGGATTGCATGGCCGTCCTTGGAAAAAGAAATTGCATATCTTGCCCACTGTTTGCTATCATGCTTCACTCCTTAGTAGGACAAGAAGCCCTTTCGTACTAGCCTGGAACTCTCTTGGGCTCTCTTTTTGGTGCATCAGTCAGCAAACTGTATCATTTTGATGAACTATGACGTTATCTGGAAGAAAAAACAACCACACTGGAGTCATAATTCTACAATGGTAGGATTGTCCGACCAGGAGTCTGGCTATAACCATTTGCACCGGCAACAGCTTGTGGGTCAAAAAGCAGCCCCAGGTAGAACATATTGTGCTGGGTGTGGAACACATGAGAGCTTCTGACCCAGGGATACCATTTTTTGAGGCAGCCTCAGAAGAGTGACAATCAACTGCCATTTGCTCCTGATCAGAGTTATGGCTTGAACGTCTGGGCATCCAAGTATCATTTTCCATCTGTAGAAGTTCTTGGAAACCTCAAGGGTTGATATATAGCTGGTAGCCTTTGATGGGTTTGGGGTTTTTTTTCCCATTTAAAGGAAAGCATCACCTCTCCATTGGTTCATCAGGCATGTTCCCTGACATACTGAAGAGGAGTAAACAGATTTATCCCACAAGAAAGCCCACTAATATGTCCAGTTTGATGAAAAGAAGGACCAGGGGTGACATGATAGCAGTGTTCCAATATCTCAAAGGCTGCCCCAAAGAAGAGGGAGTCAAGCTATTCTCCAAAGCACCTGAGGGTAGGACAAGAAGCAATGGGTGGAAACTAATCAAGGAGAGAAGCAACCTAGAACTAAGGAGAAATTTCCTGACAGTGAGAACAATTAATCAGTGGAACTCCTTGCCTCCAGAAGTTGTGAATGCTCCAACACTGGAAGTTTTTAAGAAGAGGTTGGATAACCATTGGTCTGAAGTGGTGCAGGCTTTCCTGCCTAAGCAGGGGGTTGGACTAGAAGACCTCCAAGGTCCCTTCCAACTCTGTTATTCTATTCTGTCTCTTTTACTTCCCTTATGCCTGACTGGTTAGAAGCTTCAGTTCCATTTCCATTCCCTCTGGAACTCTTGGCTGAAAGGGATTTTCTCTTTCAGTGGAGTGATAACATTGTTGGAGTATGGATAGACCACAACCAAACAGCTAATGCTAAGCTGGCTTGTTTTCTTTTGTTTAATTTGGTGGTGCCTGGATCTTCGCGGAACGGAGCCTTCTAAGAAAAGCTCTGCCTTTTTATAAGGAAAAGAGAGTTAGGGAGGCTCACCTATGATGGACAATGGCCACTTAAAATTGAATAAGACAGAGAAGTAAAAGAATAGGAAAAGAAAAGAAAAGAAAAGAAAAGAACTCCACTCCTCTGCTCACAATAGAATCCCTTATGCCACTAGGCTTGAAATTTTGGCCTTGGACAACTTAGAACTACGCCAACTTCAGTCTGACCTAAGCATAGTACACAAAATTATCTGCCATGACATCCTACCTGTCAATGACTACTTCAGCTTCAACCACAACACTACAGGAGCACACAATAGATACAAACTCAAGGAAAAGCGCTCCAGACTTGATTGCAGAAAATACGACTTCAGTAACAGAATGGTCAATGCCTGGAATGCACTACCTGACTCTGTGGTTTCATCCCAAACCCCCCAAAATTTCAACCTTACGACTGTCTACTGTTGATCTCACCCCATCCCTAAGAGGTCTGTAAGGGGCGTGCATAAGCGCACCAGCCTGCCTACCGTCCCTGTCCTACTGTCCCCATTTATTCATACCCATTCCAGTATTCATCATCATGTTCATACTTATATCTGTTATTTTATACATATTTGATATTAATGCATTGTAAGCCACCCTGAGTCTCCGGAGAAGGGCGGCATATAAATCGAACTAATAAATAATAAACAAATAAACAAACTAAATAAATAAAATAAATAAACAAACTGCACCCATTGTCAGATACAACCAACCACTGTTTTCAAGACCTACAATTGAGGAGGGGTGAAATCCAGCAGGTTCTGATAGGCTCTGGAGAACCGGTAGAGGAAATTTTGAGTAGTTCGGAGAACCAGTGCATACCACTCTGGCTGGCCCCAGAGTAGGGTGGGGATGGAGATTTTGCAATATCCTTCCCCTGGAGTGGGGAGGGAATGGAGATTTTGCAGTATCCTTCCCCTGGAGTAGGGAGGGAATGGAGATTTTGCAGTATCCCGCTCCTAGGAGTGGGGAGGGAATGGGGATTTTGCAGTATCCTTCCCCTGGAATGGGGAGGGAATGGGGATTTTTGCAGTATCCTTCCCCTGGAGTGCAGTGGGAATGGAGATTTTGCAGTATCCTTCCCCTGCCACCCCCACCAAGCCACACCACGCCCACCAAGCCATGCCCACAGAACTGGTAGTAAAAAAAATTGGATTTCACCACGGTGTAACATGCACACTTGAGGCCAAGAAGCTTGAGATCAAATCAGCACCACGTCGAGGGATTAAAGAACACGATGCACTGTCCGTAACATAACTGATAGAAAGTAAGCCATCTTCCGATTAGCAGTGCATGCCAATACTTAATGTTCTTTTTAAAATGATTTTTGTTAAAGTAGACAAGAAAGAATTAACTCCTACCGGGACCAACAAGGCTGTAGGGTGGTGCAGACACCTCCTTTCTCGCGACATATCACCGTGGCCTCAACTTGCCTTGAGGAAAGATAACAGGGAGAAGGGATACAATGAGATGCAGCAAATACCAATTAACAGCTGAACTCCCCCCTCCTTCCACGGTCCTCAGAGAATGGTCAGTAATAATTTAGACGGGGGTCAGGTGGGCGCAGCTGTGGCATCAAACCAAGAGGGTTTCCCACTTTGCGATGCTGAGGGGAAACAAAGCTGACGAGAGTAAGGATGGAAATCAATACTCCCAAAGGTGTTTTTTTCCAAGAAGGCAGTTGGACTTCCTTTGTTTTCCTTGAAGAGGTTTTGCTTCTCACCCAAGAAGCTTCTGGCTGAATGGTGGAGGGTTTTATATGCTCCATCATTCAGTCAGAACTGAAGAAGCTTCTTGGACGAGAAGCGAAACCTCTTCAAGAAAAGGAAGCGCTTTTTCTATTTCTTTTCTTCTGTTTTTTAAAATTGATACCTTGATAAGCTAATAAAATGTATTATAAAGGAAAAAAAGGACCTTTGGGACAACTATAGACCAGAATGGCTGAGAATCTCCCATGGATATCAAACCAGAAATATTCTTTGACGAGAGCATTCTTGCTGTCATGTTTGTTAAGGAAAGGAGGGGCAAGATTGGAGGTTTTCAAAGGGTGCACGTAATCTGAATATTGGGGTACCTTTTGGACAAAGAAGACCTCAAACCAGCAGGTTCTGACAGGTTCTGGAGAACCTCTAGCGGAAATTTTGAGTAGTTCAGAGAACCGGCAAATACCACCCCTGGCTGGCTCCAGAGTGGGTTGGGAATGGAGATTTTGCAATTTCTGTCTCCTGGCATGGGGTGGGAATGGAGATTTTGCAGTATCCTTCTCCTGCCACGCCCACCAAGCCACACCACACCACGCCCACCAAGCCACACCCACAGAATTGGTAGTAAAAAAAAAATGGATTTCACCACTGCCTCAAATGCTCATCTCCCAGGAGATCCAAAATGCTGTTTGGATGGACGTTACAGGACAAAAGCTTTTGGTCAGAAGGCCAGAGGGATTTGCTATTCTTGAAAACTTTAAGATCATGGGGTGTGTATATATTTTTTTTCCAAGCTAAGAACAGCCCATGAGCTGTACTGCAAGTGCCTCTATGATGGAGAGCCCTCTATTGACCTCATCTACCTGTTCGCCATCATCCCTTCGTGGCTCATGGCGAGAAAAACCGTCTCCCAGCAAGGTCTTCTCAGAGGGGAAGCTGCAAAGTGATGATAGTAAGAAGAGATATCTAAAAGCAGGATGGTTGGACGTCTCACAACAGAACAGCTGAAGAAGAGAAGGAGAAGGAGATAGATGAGGAGGAGGAGAAGAAGGAGACAGACAAAGAGAAGGAGGAGACAGACAAAGAGAAGGAGGAGACAGAGCAGGAGGAGAATGGGAAGGGAGCTTCTACTTAATGGCTGTGATCCACTTCCAGTTCAGCAGAAAAGCAAACAGATTGTTCACACCAGTTTTTGGTTCAGGCTTGGTTTGAATTCCCCTGACTCAAGCCCACAAAAATCTGTTTACAGAATTAGATGTTTGACAAATGCAGACCTAGCTGCATTCCAGAAATATATTGGAAAGCAATATATATTCCAAAATGATGACAAGCCATAATGTTCCATCAAAATGTCCATAATACTACTTTTTTTTTGCAGGCGGGGGGAAAATGAGAGAGAGAGGGAGGGAGGGAGGGAGGGAGGGAGAGGGAGAGGGAAAGAGAGAGGGAAAGGGAGGGAGAGGGAGGGACAGGGAGAGGGAGGGAGGGCAAGAGGGAAAGGGAGGGAGAAGGAGGAAGGGTGACAGGGAAAGGAAGAGAGAAAGAGAGTGGGAGATGGAGGGAGATGGAGAGAGAAAGAGAAAGAGGGAGTAAGAGTGAGAGAGGAAGAAAGAGAGAGGGAAAGGGAGCGAGAAAGAGAGAGGAAGAGGGAGGGAGATGGGAGAGAGAAAGAAAAAGAGAGGGGGGAGGGAGGGACAGGGGGAAAGGAAGAGAGAAAGAGGGAGGGAGGGAGAGAGAAAGAGAAGGAGAAGGAGTGAGGAAGAGGAAGAGAGAGGAAAAGGGAGGGAGAAGGAGAGAGTATGAGAGAGGGAGGAGAGGGGGAGGAAGAAAGGAAGAGGGAAAGGGAGAGAGAAAGAGAGGGAGGGAGAGAGAGGGAGCGAGGGAGCGAGAAAGAGAAAGAGAGAGGAAGAGTGAGGGAGGGAGAGAGATGGAGAGAGAGAAAAAGAGAAAGGGAGGGAGCAAGAGGGAGAGGGAGTGAGAAAGAGGAAGAGAGAGGAAGAGGATGAGAGTAAGAGAGAGGGAGGAGGAGGGAGAGGGAGGAGGGAGAAAGGAAGAGGGAGAGGGAGCGAGAAAGAGAAAGAGGAAGGGAGAGAGATGAAGATAAGATCTGAAACACAACCATGCCTAAACATATTTGTCAAACAGGGGATGGATGAATTATATGGCATCCTCAGGGGATGTGACACTTTCAGAAGCAAATAATGGTAAATTCTTTGTGGGCAAGAACCAATCAATCTAGGATCAATACACAGGAAGAGAAACAGAGGGAAGCGAGCAAAAGAAACCGATGCATCATCCCATGTGTTTAAAACCTTCCTTATAGCCAGGTTTGTGGGAAGGTTGAAGTTATCCAGATACCCTCAGATTCCAGTTCTTATCATGGTTAAGGTTGAGTCTGTTGGAAGTTCCTCATTCCTGGGACAAAAAAATAAAACTCGTGGTTTGAAAGGGGGGATTGTTTCAATTTATATATTGATCTGGATCGGCTGGCTCATTTAAGCAGAGCGGAGCCATTTCACAAGGCGCTTGCTTTGAGCGAAGGGGCCAATTTTTTTTTTATTTATTTCATTTGCGTTTGATTCATTCGTACCCCCCAGCCCTGGGAGAGAGAGAGAGGGAGAGAGATGCTTGTGAAATTGTTTGTATCAGATGTCAAAATAACATCCTGGGGAGGTCCACGAGCCGTTCCAAGAATGTTGTGGGCCAGTTTTGCCATTGGTGTTTTTTTTTTTTTTACACAGAACAGTGCCACGCTACACTCGCCAGCTAGCTGAACGCCAAGAAGACTTCAGAAACTTTCAACTAGTTTGCTTGTGTATCACATCTGCAGCCTTCTTTGTTTTCTCTCCTTTTATGGACCCGACTCATAATTATGTGTTTGGTTTAAAGATGATGGAAGTATCTATCTATGGACCTATGGTCCTATGTACTTATGGACCTATGTTTCTATCTATCTATCTATCTATCTATCTATCTATCTATCTATCTATCTATCTATTATTTATCATCCATCCATCCATCCATCCATCCATCCATCCATCCATCATCTATCTACATCCATCCATCCATCTAGCTATCATTATCTATCATTTTTATCTACAGTATCTCTCTCTCTCTCTCTCTCTCTCTCTCTCTCTCTCTCTCTCTCTATATATATATATATATATATATATATATATATATATTTATCATCTATTTATATTTATATCTATTATATTATATTATATCTATTTATATTATCATATAATCTATTTATCATCTATCATCTATTGATCTTTCTTTCTTTCCTTCTATCCATCTATCTATCTCTAGCTATCTAGTGTTATTTATCACCCATCCATCCATCCATCAATCAATCAACCATCTCCATCCATCCATCCTTCTATCTACAGTATTTCTCTCTCTCATCTATTTATCATCTCTCATCTATCTCTTTCTTTCCTTCTTTCTATCCATCTATCACCTATCTATCTATCTATCTATCTATCTATCTATCTATCTATCTATCTATCTATCTTTAACTATCTAGCTGTTATCATCCATCCATCTATCCAGCCATCAATCATCTATCTACATTCATCTATTTATCATCATCTATCAATCTTTCTATCTACAGTATTTCTCTCTCGTCTATTTATCATCTATCATTTATCTACCTACCTACCTATTTTTCTTTCTTTCTTTCTGTCCATTATCTATCTATCTCTATCTATCTATCTATCTATCTATCTATCTATCTATCTATCTATCTATCTATCTATCTATCTGTCTGTCTGTCTGTCTGTCTGTCTATCTATCTGTCTATCTATCTCTGACATGGCTTGAAATCTATTATGGCTAAGAGGAAAAACTTGGTGTCTCGGACTCATTCAAATTGCTGCTGAAGAGGTCTTATTTGTGTGTGTGTGTATGAGAGAGAGAGAGAGAGAGAGTTTATGGCCAAGTGAGCCTCAGGAGTTTTCCCAAATGGTTGAGGTCCAGAAAAGGGGTCCATTTTGCAGGGCTGGCCAGCCTCCACATGGATGGAAGGGGAACTCTTTTGGACCCCACCCTCTTTGCTCAGCACATCTGTCCAAGCTTTGCACTTTTCTGGACTTTTGCTTCAGCCCATGTGCTGCGAAGCATTTTTTGGCCAGTGCTTTGCCCCAGAGGCCTCTCCTTGCTTTTCTAAAAGTCACCCTCCCCCTCTGCCCTCATGTAGGAAGAGGATCAGCCATAAAGTAGAACCAAAATAAAATAAATGGACGAGAAATCCCACATCTTTCATTAGTTTAGGCTTCTTTGCAAGAGAGTGGATTAAATAAAAGGGGACCAAAGAAGAAGAGAGGGGATAGCAATGATGTATGGCTCTTAACCTCTCCTATCCCGGCTGGAAGAGCCCAAAGGAGAAGTGTGAATTATCCAGGCTGCACATCTAAACCCCTTTGGTCCAAATTATTTCTGTCTCTAAGTTAGGGAAGCGTTTTTGCAACCTGGAGGCAGCTGCAGAGAAGACAAACAGCCCAACAAAACAAAAGAACTCCTTTCTCTTGCAAGATCTGGTCCAAATTTGGAAGCTGGAATTTGGGAGATAATTTCTGCA
>JAUDYJ010000015.1:7680890-7700890 GCA_030761175.1 Masticophis lateralis
CCTGACTTCCAGTTGGCTTATGAGTCACAGACATTCCAGTTAGAGGGGTGAAATCACCATCCTCATCCTCTTCTGCAAACCGAGGAAATGGGTGATGCAGAGTCCTGTCACAATGTAACAAGGTTACGTCTTGAGCATTCGCATGCAAAAAGCCGGTCTCCTTTGCAGAGCAGATGCTTTAAGCTGAAGAAAATTGACATGAAAGAAAAGAAAAGAAAAGAAAAGAAAAGAAAAGAAAAGAAAAGAAAAGAAAAAGGAAGGAAGGAAGAAGAAAGAAAGAAATAATATTGACATGAAAGAAAAGAAAAGAAAAGAAAAGAAAAGAAAAGAAAAGAAAAGAAAAGAAAGAGGAACGAAGGAAGGAAGAAAAAGAAAGAAAGAATATTGACATGAAAGAAAAGAAAGAGGAAGGAAGGAAGGAAGAATATTGACATGAAAGAAAAGAAAGAGGAAGGAAGGAAGGAAACATATTGACATGAAAGAAAAGAAAGAGGAAGGAAGGAAGGAAACATATTGACATGAAAGAAAAGAAAGAGGAAGGAAGGAAGAATATTGACATGAAGGAAAAGAAAGAGGGAAGGAGGGAGGAAGGAAGGAAGGAAGGAAAGAAGGAAGGAAGGAGGAAGGAAGGAAGGAAGGAAGGAAGGAAGGAAGGAAGGAAGGAAGGAAGGAGCGAAAGAAGGAAGGATTCAGTAGTGTAGAAACGAGTTAACACTATTGTAAATGAGGGGCTAAATCCATCACCCTCAAGCCAGTTACTCTGGAGCCATCCCTCTGATTCAACAATTAAGCCATCTGCCTTAAATGGTTTTAGGGCTGTTGCCAAACGTGGATTCAAAAACTTCCAAAGGAAGATGAAGAACAGAGAAGTTTAAATCGCAGAGGCCTTTCTCACTCAAGTTCCATTGATGGCCGGGCTGCCAAAAGCCTTATTTATTTGTTTACATGGGGAACTGTTTTAGATAAAGTTGCCTAAATTACCTCTATAAACAAGCCATTTGTATGGTAATTATATAAGCGGCGTTTTTTTTCCTTAGCAAAAACTTTGGCTCTATTACTGCTCGCCTGGGTTCCCATCACTTTGGACAGCAAAATGAGCTGGTGATGAACCAAGGGACCAGTAGGCCTTAGCTCATGGTACAGTTCCTGCTGTGTTCTTGTGGTTTTTGTTTTTGTTTTGTTTTTTTTAAAAATGGAGATAGTTGTATTTAAGGACAAGCTGAAACTTATTTGGCTTGTGTTTTAGAACAAGAGCAACTTAGTCCAAATTTCCTGAACTAATATACGAACTGGAATGCAATGATCCTTGAGTTTTTGTATATATGTATTTGAGAATCTACATATATACATTGGGAAGGAAAGAAGGAGGGAGGGACGGAGGGAAGGGAGGGAGGGATGGAGGGAAGAAAGAATAAAAGGAAGGGAGGGAGGAAACAATAAGGAAAGAAAGAAGGGAGGGACGAAAGAAGGAAGGGAGGGAGGGAGGAAACAATAAAGGAAGGAAGGAGGGAAGGAAGGAAAGAAGGGAAGGAGAGAGGGGAGGGAGGAAAGAAAGAAGGGAGGGAAAAGGAAGGGAAGAAAGAAGGGAGGGAAAAGGGAAGGAGGAAGGAAAGAAGGGAGGAAGGGGGGAAGAAAGAATAAAAGGGAGGGAGGAAAAAGGGAAGAAGGAAAGAATAAAAGAAAGAAGGGGGGAACAAAGGAAGGGAGGGAGGGAGGAAAGGAGGAAAGGAGAAAAAGGAAGGGAGGAAAGAATCAAGGAAGCAAGGAAAGGGAGGGAGGATGGAAGGATGAAAGGAAGGAGAAATGTATTTCTATTTGCAATCTTTACAACATCTTTGCCCCTTCAAATACAGTTTATACCTTTTATTTTGGGCAAGAAAGCTAGAGTTTTGCTAGCACTTTAGTGCCCATAATCCTCTCTTCAGGGAAGTCAACCTGAAAAAAAAATAAAAAATGAACCCCATTGAGCAACTCTCAACCTGAGTTGGAGAAGATCTGCCCTGGGACTTCACCAAAGTCTGTGACTTTACTTAGTGTGCTTGCGATGATACTCGATGAGAACAGCATGGAACGACTCAAATTAACGAGGCACACTTTATTAATCTTCTTTATGTCTATCCCGGTCAGATTTATATATATAATTTGGTAATTGGAAGAGCTCATTAGATTTTATTTAGGGATGGTCTGCTGTTCATTGCATTTCAGGAGAACACAATGAAAATGTCCTGGGAAGGAACAGCTCCAGATAGGAACTAATGAAACCTCTGCTTACAACAAATGAGTATGTTCATCTTTGGGCCTTCGGTGTCAAGGTCCTTTATCTAGGGCAGACCCTTCACTAAAATGATATTTCAGCAGCCGGGTGGGGTCAAAATGTTGCAGCAAAAAGAGACTGCCTGTCCTCAAGTCTGATCGGAGAGAACATGTATGAAGATAAACGCCAGGGAAGTGCAGACAGGCTGGAAACGAAGATCAGGAGGAGGAGGAGGAGGAGGAGGAGGAGGAGGAGGAGGAGGAGGAGGAGGAGGAGGAGGAGGAGGAAGAAGAAGAAGAAGAAGAAGAAGAAGAAGAAGAAGAAGAAGAAGAAGAAGAAGAAGAAGAAGAAGAAGAAGAAGAAGAAGAAGAAGAAGAAGAAGAGGGGAGAAACAAACAAACAACCTGAAAACCATATTCGAATCTTGACCAAGTGATATTGGATGGATGAAGGAAGGCAGGACAAAGTTTCCTTGTTCGTCATGAAGACGATTAATCATCATTTGTAAATTACTTTTCAGTAAATGCAACAGGAAAGGGAAAGAAAGAAAATTGACGTGAAAGAAAAGGAAAAGGAGGGAGGGAGGGAGGGGGGAGAGAGGGAGGAAGGAAGGAAGGAAGGAAGGAAGGAAGGTAGGAAGGAAGGAAGGAAGGAAGGAAGGAAGGAAGGAAGGAAGGAAGGAAGGAAGGAAGGAAGGAAGGAAGGAAGGATGGATGGATTCTGGATAAACACCAGGATGAAAATAAACATCAAGGAAGTGCAGACAAGCAGGAAACTAAGATCAGCAGGAGGAGGAAAAACAAAAACCACATTCAAATCTTGACAAAGCACTATTGCACTGATGAAGGCAGGACAACATTTCCTTGTTCATTACGAAAGTGATTAATCATCATTTCCAAAGTGCTAGGGGTGAACTCTTAAGAAGGAGGGAGCACTTTTTTTTAAAAAAAGGAGTCTAATTGTTCATGCAAGCTTGAGGAAGAACATGTGAAAGAGAAGGAGAACATCTAGCTTTGTGGCAAAGACGTAGCAGCTTGTGTCTACCGACGTTCTCAATGATATCGATAATGCAGGTCAATTGGGATTTCTTGGTTACTTCTCTGAAAATGTTTCGCTTCTCACCCAAGAAGCTACTTCAGTTTAGAACCAAGAAAGTTCTGTTGCCTTTTGGAAAAAGCATCTTTGGGACGTAGGCTGTGAGTTCAATCCCATAAATATCTGCTGAACAAAACTCCGCATTGGCAACAGGAAGGGCATCTGGCCAGTAAACACTCAGCTCCATTCACTTGCCCAGACTCCACCCCATGAGGGTTTATGGGGTCATTAAAAGATGATTATGAGTTTGTCCATGAGGAACATCCTACCGTTTTACCATACCTTTCTACCATTGGAGGTGAGATCTGCTCCTTCCACTCTTCTGGCCTTCAGGAAGAGCCTTACAATCCTGTTTTGACAGTTGGCTTGGGACCCTGATGAGTGTGGTCTTGACTGGAGATGGGTGATGGGTTAAGAAGAAGACCATCCTCTTAGATCTAGTTCTAGGCTAGATCTAAGCAGATCTAGCCCAGAACTAAACAGGGGGATAGAATCAAGATCACATGAAGTGTTAAGGCCACTTTATAATGCCTTGGTAAGGCCACGCTTGGAATAATGCATTCAGTTTTGGTCGCCACAATGTAAAAAAAGATGTTGAGACTTAGAAAGAGTGTAGAGAAGAGCAAGAAAGGTGATTAGGGAATTGGAGGCTAAAACATATGAAGAACGGTTGCAGGAACTGGATATATCTAGTCTGATGAAAAGAACGGCTAAGGGAGACATGATAGCAATGTCCTAATATTTAAGTGTCTGCCACAAAGAAGACGGAGTCAAGCTATTCTACGAAGCACCTGAAGGCAGGATAAGAGGCAACAGATGGAAACTAATCAAGGAGAGAAGCAACCTAGAACTAAGGAGGAATTCCCGGACAGTTAGAACAATGAATCAGTGGAAGAACTTGCCTCCAAAAGTTGCGAATGCTCCAACATTGGAAGTTTTTAAGAAGAGGTTGGATAACCATTTATCTGAAGTGGTGTAGGGTTTCCTGCCTAAGCAGGGGGCTGGACTTGAGACCTCCAAGATCCCTTCCAACTCTGTTTATTCTATTCTATTCTATTCTATTCTATTCTATTCTATTCTATTCTATTCTATTCTATTCTATTCTATTCTATTCTATTCTATTCTATATTCCATTATCTATTCTATTCTATTCTATCCCATCCCATCCCATCCCATCCCATCCCATCCCATGCTATGCTATGCTATTTTACTCTACTCTCTACTCTACTCTACTCTACTCTACTCTACTCTACTCTACTCTACTCTACTCTACTCTACTCTACTCTACTCTACTCTACTCTAGTTTTTAATGTAACTCTCCTTAATTTTCATGGTCTTTAGGTTTATCTTTCCATGGTTTGTAACAGAGCCGCCTTATCGGTGAGATGGGCAGCATATCAATTTAATAATTAAATAATAAATGAGAGCTCTTAAACCTTATTGGCAGTTTTATGGCCCTTCGGGGGGTTTTCTTCTCCACTTCCAGGAGCCATTCTGTGCATATTTTAAAAGATGTTCCTGTTTGTGAACAGTTGTGAAAGAGAATGCTGGAGCGATGTAAAATGAAGAAGAATGGGTTTTGGGGGGGGGTAGGTGGGTTTATTCTCTGCAAAGGAGCCCGTAAAAAACCAACCTAGGTTGCATTAACAGAGGGACAGAATTAAGATCATGTGAAGTATTAATACGACTGTCAACTTCAAACTGACCTTGTCTCGGAGTTCTGATTTGCTTGAGTTCGATGGTTGGAGCCTTGACAACGGCTTTATGAAGCCTTGGTAAGGCCACACTTGGAATACCGCATCCAGTTTGGTCACCATGTTATAAAAAAAGATGTGGAGACTCTAGAAAGAGGGCAGAAAAGAGCAACAAAGATGATTAAGGGTCTTAATCATACGAAGAACAGATTGCAGGAATTGGGTAGGTCTAGTTTAATGAAAAGAAGGACCAGGGGAGATAGGATAGCAGTCTTCCAATATCTGAGGGGCTGCCACAAAGAAGAGGCAGTCAAGCTATTCTCCAAAGCATCTGAGGGCAGGACAAGAAACAACGGGTGGAAACTCATCAAGGAGAGAAGCAACTTAGAACTAAAGAGAAATTTCCTGACAATGAGAACAATTAACCAGTGGAACAATGGCTTCAGAAGCTGTGGGTGCTCCATCACTGGAGGTTTTAAAAAAAAGATCGGACAACCATTCGTCTGGAATTGTATCGAGTCTCCTGTTTGAGCAGGGATTGGACTTGAAGACCTCCAAGGTTCCTTCCAACTCTGTTATTCTGTTATTTTGGGGATTTACTGCCTGCAAAGGAGTCCACGGTTTGAAGGCTTGTGGATCGGAAGCCCTCCTTCAGAATGTAACCTTCTGCCTTTTTCCTAAAAGCCTCTTGACTTCCTCCGTTCTTACTCCACCTTAAGGTCTCGGAGACGGACATGCATTTAAGGTCTCGGAGGGGGACGTGCAGATCAATGCTGCACCCTCTTGGACCAAGCCCAGTTTTTTATGTTTTTTTTTTTTTTACAACAGCTACCTCCAAGAAGGTAGCGAGCTCTCCGAGGCAAAAATAGAAGCTGACAGTTAGAGCATCTATACTCCTTTCTCCCTTATTTCCTTTGGGGTTTCTCTCACTCTCTCTCTCTCCCTTTTGATCCTCCTTCGGTTTCCTAAAGGAGGCCCTTACGATGTCTGCTGAGGTGCTACGGGTGATGTCATGGAGTGACCTTCTCTGAAACCTTGGAAGCTTAATGGAGGGTGTGGAGAAGGGAAAAGGGAGGAGGGGGAAAAAAGAGAGAAAGAGATTCTTGTCTGTTGAAAAGAACAGTCTGTTTCTCTGCTGGCGGGGGAAGGGCAGACTTTGCAACGGTGAAGCACTTAAGTGCCCATCCATTAAATTTTGTAATCGTCTCCCTATGGCTCTGGCGATCCAAAAAGCAAGCGAAATTTCGGGCAACACGCTCTGTTCCTCACACGTTGTGATAGGTTCAGGAGTGTGGGGGGAAAGGTAGACGGGGAGAAGGGAGGAGAGGGTTGGATGTACCTCTCGAGTTTCTAAACCTTGGCCCAGAGCCTTGAAGTCTTGGGTGAACCTCAGAACACCCAAGAGAAGTTTATGAAATCATATATTTCTTTCTTGGAATGTAGCTTTCCCCATTAGCCCGGTGCGGTTTGTCAAATTCGACTAAGGCAACTAGGGGAAGAGGAAAGACATTGAGGGAGAAAGGCCCTTCCAATTAGGTACAGAATGTTGTGTACGCCTTGTTGCCTTTGATCTACAACTCCTGCACAGCATCACACAAATTGTGTAATTTGCAAAGCTGGGCAGGGACCCACCGTCCATTTCATCCAGGCTCCCAGCCATAGGGGAAACACCCCGATCTCCATTCATTTTATTTGTTTTACAAACGTCAACCACCCCGGCTCGGTTGCCAGAGGTGATGCCGGGGTGACGGGGCTTAAGACAATCGCATCATTTTCACAGAAGCTCCGAAAGAAAAATGGGGAAGGCGGGAAGGGAAGCGCCCATCGAAACAGCCAACAGAACCAAGGCTCGGTCAAGAATCAGCGCTTTTAGGAGCCAGACGGTGGTTCTTGAGGAAGGCCATGAAACTGTAAAAACACTGGGCAATGCAGACAAGCATTTCCAACAACAACCTAATAGACAAACTCCCCCAAATAACATCGTAAGGACTGAGGATATCCAGAAGCTGTAGCCATAGTCAGATGGGGGGAAAAAATGAGGAAAAAAAAACCAAGAGAGAGAAAAGAAAGGGCTAACTTGAAGAAGAGAGTATTTAAGACTGATTATGAGCATTCAATGCAATCTCTCTCTCTCTCTCTCTTCTCTCTTTCTTTCTCTTTCTTATTTTTCTCTCTCTTGCTCTTTCTTTCTCTCTTTCTCTCTCTTTCTCACTTTTCTCTCTCTTATTCTCTCTTGCTCTTTTCTCTCTTTCTTTTTCTCTTTCTCTCTCTCTTTCTCTTTCTTTCTTCCCCTTCTCTCCCCTTCTCTCTCTCTCTCTCTTTCACTTTTCTTTCTTTCTCGCTCACTTCCTCTTTCTTTCTCTCCTCCCTCTTTTTCTCCCTCTCGCTTTCTCCTTTTCTTTTTCTCTCTTTCTTCTCTCTTTTTTTTTCTCTCTTTCTCTTTCTTTCTCCCCCTCATCCCTCCCTCCTTCCCAGTTTGGCAGTTTCTACTTCAGTTCACTGGTAAGGGTAGCTTTGGTTACAACATCCTCCCCATCAAGGATTTTCAAGCCTTGTGTTATCAAAGATTGCATGCTTGATGATTCCCAGATCAGGCAGATTGCTGCACATGTGCAAACGATCACCGTTATCCATTCATACCTCCCCCCCCCCCCCGCCCACCTCTGTTGATTCATGTATGTTAGAATTAACACTGGGATGCTGTCTGCACAGTCATTTAATCAGTGCACAGTTGAATTCAGGGTTGTGTAATCTGTCATCCACCAGAAACAGAGGCTGACAGAGATTAGAAGAAAAAAAAAGAGAGAGAAGAGAAGAGAAGAGAAGAGAAGAGAAGAGAAGAGAAAGGAAGGAAGGAAGGAAGGAAGGAAGGAAGGAAGGAAGGAAGGAAGGAAGGAGAGGGGGGAGGAAGAAGGAGGGAAGGAGGGAAGGAAGTTATAGTTATAGTTTATTTTATTTATATACCGCCCTTCTCCTGAAGGACTCGGAGCGGTGAACAGCCAGCAAATAAAATACAAAAAGTACAAAATTTAAAACGGTATTAAAATCCAATTAAATTAATTTGGCCCACAGTTAAGACCCCTATGTTAAAACCCATAAGGAAAGGGGGAGGGAGGAGGAAAGAAGGAAGGAAGGAAGGAAGGAAGGAAGGAAGGAAGGAAGGAAGGAAGGAAGGAAGGGGAGGAGGAAGGAGGGAGGAGGAAGGAAAGAGGGAGGGAGAAGAAAAAGAAGGGGAAGAGGGAGGGAGGGAGGAAGGAAGGAAGGAAGAAAAGAGAAAAGGGAGGGAGGGAGAGAAAGAAGAAAGCAATAGCAATAGCATACTTAAATACCACTTCACAGTGCTTTATAGCCCTCTAGAGCAGTTTACAGAATCAGCCTGTTGCCCCCAACCAGGATCAAACTCATGGCAGTGGGCAGAGTCAGACTGTAATACTGCATTCTAACCACTGCAGCACCACAAAAGGAAAGGAAGGAAGGAAGGAAGGAAGGAAGGAAGGAAGGAAGGAAGGAAGGAAGGAAGGAAGGAAGGAAGGATTCAGTAGTGTAGAAACAAGTTAACATTATTGTAAATGAGGGGCTAAATCCATCACTCTCAAGCCAGTTACTCCCGAGCCATCCATTCGACTCAACAAGAAAAAAAACTATTGCATGCTCATAATTATATTGCAAATTTTTCATTGTGGCCTTCAAAAAAATAATGTTTATACTTTATGCACAAATGCCCTTACCAAAAGCTGTGCCGAATACAATGTACCACACTGAGATGTAAAGGATGATACAGAACACGGTGATGTCGTAACAGTCCTGTAATTCCAGTGCAGTTTCTGATGAGAGTGAATCATTATGAATCAGTAAATGGATGGACAAAGCCTTACTCAAAGCTAAAGAAGATAAGGCTGTTCCAGGAAGGGTATGTTGCTTTCCAGAATTTGGGTTTATAACATTGGACTGGATGGTCAACATTTAAGGCTGTGGTTGGTGATTAGTGACCGTGAGGCTAAAACGTATGAAGAATGGTTCAGGAAGGAATTGGGTATGTCTAGTCTAGAGAAAAAAAGGACTGGAGTGGGTGGGGGGGACATGATAGCAGTATTCCAATATTTGTAGGGCTGCCCCAAAGAAGAATGGGGTATTCTTTTGGGGGGCAACTTATTCTCCAAAGCACCTGAGGGCAGAACAAGAAGCAATGAATAGAATAGAATAACAGAGGGACCTTCGAGATCTTCTAGTCCAACCCCTGCTTAGGCAGGAAATCCTACACCACTTCAGACAAATGTTATCCAACCTCTTCTTAAAAACTTCCAGTGTTGGAGCATTTACAACTTCTGCAGGCAAGTTGTTCCACTGATGAATTGTTCTCACTGTCAGGAAATTCCTCCTTAGTTCTAGGTTGCTTCTCTCCTTGATTAGCTTCCATCCATTGCTTCTTGCTCTGCCTTCAGGGGCTTTGGAGAATAGCTTGACTCCCTCTTCTTTGGGGCAGCCCCTGAGATATTGGAAGACTGCTATCCTGTCTCCCCTAGTCCTTCTTTTCATTAAACTTGACATATCCAGTTTCTGCAACGTTCATATGTTTTAGCCTCCAGTCCCCTAATTCCTCTTTGTTGTTCTTCTCTGCATTCTTTCTAGAGTCTCTAGATTAGTTTCCATTCCAATAGATGGAAACTAATCAAGGAGAGAAGCAACCCAAAACTAAAGAGAAGAAGAGGAAGGATGGAGAAGGAGGAGGAGGAGGAAGAGGAAGGAGGGATATAGGAGGAGCAGTAGCAGCAGGAACAGGAGCAGCAGAAGGAAGGGGACATAAGAGGAAGGAAGAGAGAGAGGGAGGGAGGGAGGAGGAGGGTAGTCTCTGGTTCTATGTAGTGCATCAAAGTCACACTTTGAGAAATTCACCATCTACAGATTTCACCTGTCAGGGCCCTTGTAACTGGAATTGACAACATCAATTGCTGCTCATATGCTTCCAGTGACTTTATTAGATTCCCTGGAGCCTGAGGCCTTTTTTCAATTGAAGAAACACTCCTTCCACCTTTTCCCAACACAGCAGATATACAGCAAGGGGCTACTGGCAGAAAGAGGAGACACGGCAGATTTCGACAGCTGGAAACTGGGGGTTAAGAAGAAGAAACCAACAGATCCCGGAAGTCGTATTGGTAATTCCAAAGAGGAAGCTCTAGGAACTGTTGAGACTTATCAGGAATCTTCTCCCACCCCCCACCCCCCAATCTTTCTACCGTTGGACTTCGGCAATCTATGAAATGATCTTTTCATCCTTGGCCTCAAGGACCAATCCAGGAGAAAGTGCCAAACCTCTGGCATGGCTGCCAATTCTTTCTGTACAAGTGCAAAGTTTCAAAATCAGCATGAGATCCAAAGGCTGTTCTCAGAATTAAATTGGGCACACACCAAGAGTGATTTATGACCCACGTTGTGTGTGATTTTTTTCTTTTTTTTTGCTTCTAAACGGGTTTCAAGAACAAAAGTATTTTAGTCACCCTTGAAAAAGAGCGTAAAATTCTTTGCGCCGACCCTTTATCTTTCTTGGTACCTTAGGCACAATCGATTCGAGAGTTTATCAAAAAAACAAACCCCAAAACTCCCTTGTTCCTATCTGAAACGTTCAGAGTTCACCTCTTTCCAAATCAAACATTCCTCGTCTCCCTCAACACCATTTGAAATGGGGGGGGGAGGAATAACTCGGGAGAAACACCAGGAAACCCAACTGCCTTTTGTCACTCGTTTCTCGATAAAGCAGGGGGGCTTCGGCTCTGAGAAATGTCAGGCAGCCAGAGACCTTGAATACAAAATCCAGGGCTGTCTAATTTGGCCCTGAACTGACTTGCTGATGCTGAAGTGTCAGAAGAGGTTCATCCAAGGATATGCAAACATCTTTGCAATGAACAGATATCCAAGCATGAGAGAGAGAGAGAGAGAGAGAGAGAGAGAGAGAGAGAGAGAGGGAGAGAGGGAGAGAGGGGCAGAGAAAGAAGGAAAAGAGAGAGAGAGGAAAAGGGAGAGTGGGAAAAGAGAGAGAGAGAGAAGTAAAGGAGGAGAGGCGGAAAGGAGAGTGTGTGAGAGAGAGAGAGACAGAGAAACAGGGAAAAGGGAAGGAGAGGGAAAGAGAGAGGATTAAAGGAGAGGGAAAAAGGAGAGTGAGAGAGAGAGACAGAGAAAGAGAGACAGAGAAAGAGGGAAAAGGGAAGGAGGGAGAAAGAGAGAGAGAATTAAAGGAAAGGAGGAAAGGAGACTGAGAGAGAGAGACAGAGAAAGAAGGAAAAGAGAAGGAGAGGGAAAGAGAGAGGGAAAGGGGAAGAGAGAGGGAGGGAGGGACAGATAGAGACAGAAAGAGGGGGGACAGGGAGGAAGACAAAGAGCAAGGGAAAGGAGAAGGAGAGGGAAGGAAGGAGAGCAGAGAGAGAGGAAGAAGATGCAGAGAAAGAGAGAGATGGAGAGGATGAGAGAGGGAGAAGGGGGAGAGAGAGAAAAAGAGAGGGGGAAAGAGGGAGAGAGAAGAGAAGGAAAGAGAGGGAGAGGGAGAGGGAGAGGAGAAGTTATTAAACAAAAAAATCAGGAAAGAGAGGCTACTTTTTGGAACACTGCAAACCTTAGCTATATATATTGAGAAGGGGAGACGCGTAGAACGGCAAAGTGAAGGAGGCAATTTATTTAGAGCTGAGTTGGGTCCCGGCCATCTTCAAGACACCTGAAGGACATTTGAAAGGAGGCAGCCTCCTCCAACTTCTCCAGCTGGCCACTTCATGCCAGGGAGATGTTGGTGGGATAAAGTCTCCTTGTCAGTAACATTGGAGCTGATTAATACAAATGAAGTGTTGGCTGAAATGCCAGAGTGCCCGATGGATTTATTTGCATAATTACTCCAAAAAAAAAAAAAATCCCAAAAAAACCATACCCTACCCTCCCTCTTTCCCCAGGAGAGTTGGTTGTGTGATTCATATTTATTTGTCCAATGTTGTTGTACCTGTCAAGCTTAATCTATTCTGGCTGCTTCGGAGAAAATAATCCAAGCATTAAAAAAGCAACACCAGGAACTGGGAAAAGACCCATTGAAGGATCAGATCCAACGTGGGTCACTGGCAGAGTTGGGAGTTTTATCAGGAACTGTGTTTGAACAGAGGATGCTTAGCTAAACCACAGTGGGACTTATTTACAGCAGACGTTGAGTAGAATATGCAACGACGGGGCAAACTGGATCCAGTTTTGGCCACCACGTTACAAAAAAGTTGTTGAGATTTTGGATGGGGGAGGAAAATGTGCAAAGAAGGGCAGCTAAGACGATTAAAGGCCTGGAGACTAGTAGAATGTATGAAGAACGGTTGCAGGAATTGGGTAGAGAAAAGAAGGATTAGGGAAGACATGACAGCAATGTTCTAATATTTGAGAGGCTGCCACAAAGAAGAAGGGGTCAACGAATTTTCCAAAGCACCAAAAGGCAAGACAAGGAACAATGGATGGAAATTAATCAAGGAGAGAAGCAACCTGGAATTAAGGAGAAACATCCTAACAGTGAGAACAATTAACTAGTGGAATGGCTTCCCTCCAGATGTTGTAGGTGTTCCATCACTGGAGGTCTTCAAGAAGTGACTGGACAACCGTTGGTCTGAAATGATATATGATCTCCTGCTTGAGCAAGGGATTGGACTAGAACACCTCTAAGGTCCCTTCCAACTCTTGCTATTCTGTTACCCTAACTTCAGAAGCCAAGAAGCGATGGAACACTGGATGGAAACAGATTAAGGAGAGAAACAACCTGGAATTAAGGAGAAACGTCCTAACAGTGAGGACAATGAACCAGTGGGATGAAAGTTGCCTCCAGAAGTTGTGGGTGCTCCCTCATCGGAGGTTTTTAAGAAAAGACTGGACAGCTCCCGGTCTGGAATGGTCTAGGGCAGTGATGACTAACCTTTTTGCCATTGTGGTGCCAAAAGCATGGGGAGTGTGGAGGGGTCACACACACACGTGCCCACATATATAATTCTATGCGTCCTGCCCTCCCATGTCCCCCCTGCTTTTGGCACGCGATGGCACAGTGGGCCCGGTAGGCCCATTTATCGCTTTCCCCAGGCTCCAGAGCCTTTCTAGGAGCCTGGGGAGGGCAAAAATGGCCTTCCTCATCCCCCCAGAGGTCCTCCGGAGGCTGGAAACAGCGTATTTCCTGACTTCTGGTGGGCCAAGAAGGCCTGAAGATCAACTGGCCGGAGCTGAGCTTACGTGCCCATCAATATGGCTCCACATGCCACCTGTGTCATCGTTTTGCCATCATAGGTCTAGGGGACTCCTGCTTGAGCAGGAGTTGAACTAGAAGACCTCCAAGGTACCTTATTCCCATTCCCTTGGATTCTTCTTCAAAGTGGTTGCCAAGAAGAAAGCAGAGGAAGTTATACCCTTCTCCCCCCCCCCACCCCTTAAACACACTCATCTCGACCTCACAATGCCCAGTCAACCCCTAACCCAATTAAATCTCCTAATTGGTGATTCTGGCACCTGTGAGTGTGTTATCTGGGCTCCTGGCCACTTTCTCCATTTGATGATGTCCATGCATCCTTCCACTAGAGATTACTGGCAAAGGTGGAGGACATCGTGAACCCTTTCATCGTTGGCCAGGTGAGGAGAAAGAAGTTGACTTTGGCTTGGCCAGGCGGCTACGGACAAGCATTGTTTGGGAGCATCGAGTTCTGCCACAGGCCTACACGATTAAAAAAACAAAACAAAAAAAAACAACTTTCTCTGTAGCTTTTTCTTGGAAGATTTCTTTGGCAAATCAACAAGTTGGGTCTCCAAAGCACAGTTGATAGGCTGAAGCAGTGGTGGGATTCAAATTGTTTTTACTACCGGTTCTGTGGGCGTAGCTTGGTGGGCGTGGCATGGCTTGGTGGGCGTGGCAAGGGAAGGATATTGCAAAATCCCCATTACCTCCCCACTCAAGGATATTGTAAAATCTTTATTTCCGCCCCACTCCAGGGGAAGGATACTTTAAAATCCCCATTCCCTCCCCACTCCAGGGGAAGGATACTGTAAAATCTTTATTTCCTCCCCACTCCAGAGGAAGGATACTGTAAAATCTTTATTTCCTCCCCACTCCAGGGGAAGGATACTGTAAAATCTTTATTTCCTCCCCACTCCAGGGGAAGGATACTGTAAAATCCCCATTCCCTCCCCACTCCAGGGGAAGGATACTGTAAAATCTCTATTTCCGCCCCACTCCAGAGGAAGGATAGTGCAAAATCCCCATTCCCTCCCCACTCCAGGGAAAAGGTTACTGTAAAATCTTTATTTCCTCCCCACTCCAGGGGAAGGATACTGTAAAATCTTTATTTCCTCCCCACTCCAGGGGAAGGATACTGTAAAATCTTTATTTCCTCCCCACTCCAGGGGAAGGATACTATAAAATCCCCATTCCCTCCCCACTCCAGGGGAAGGATACTGTAAAATCTTTATTTCCTCCCCACTCCAGGGGAAGGATACTGTAAAATCCCCATTCCCTCCCCACTCCAGGGGAAGGATACTGTAAAATCTTTATTTCCTCCCCACTCCGGGGGAAGGATACTGTAAAATCCCCATTCGCTCCCCACTCCAGGGGAAGGATACTGCAAAATCCCCATTCCCTCCCCACTCAAGGATATTGTAAAATCTTTATTTCCGCCCCACTCCAGGGGAAGGATACTTTAAAATCTCCATTCCCTCCCCACTCCAGGGGAAGGATACTGTAAAATCCCCATTCCCTCCCCACTCCAGGGGAAGGATACTGTAAAATCCCCATTCCCTCCCAATCAGCTGGGACTTGGGAGGCAGAGAATAGATGGGGGCGGGGCCAGTCCGAGGTGGTATTTATCAGTTCGCCAAACTACTCAAAATTTCCACTACAGCTTCTCCAGAACTGCTGAATAGCCCCCTCTGGGCTGAAGCCTTACCCAAGAATCGGTTTGTTTGAGGCTAAGATCTAATCTAGCAACTCACCGAGTGACCGTTCGAAGTTATGGTGACTCTGAAAAGAAGCGAGTTATTATTTTTTTTTCCCCATGCTTATGACCGTCGCAGCATCCCTACGGTCCCGTGTTCTAAATTTGGACGCTTGGCAAACTGGGTTACGTATTTACAACAGTCGCAATTCCCTCCCCACAGGAGTCACACGATCACCTTTTGCGACCTTTCTGACAAGCCAAGCCGAGAGGGAAACCCGATTCGCTTAACAACCGGGTGACTAGTTTATGAACAACCATGATTCACTTAACAACGGAGGGCAGAAAGGTCGTGAAAGGGGGCAAAAGCAGTGGTGGGCTGCTGCCAGTTCTGATTGGTTCAGGCGAACTGGTACTTCCAACGATCAGCTGGCCCCGCCCACCTGAACCCGCCCTATCCTCACAGAACCGGTTGTTCAATCCGTTGCAGCCCTCCACTGGGCAAAACTCACTTAACCAATGTCTGATTTAATAACAGAATTATGCTCATAGGTCTGTGTACATTCTCCGAAGTGATGCAGAGAGGCTGCTGTGTGTCATCAGGATGAATCAGAAAAAGGCCTGATGTTTTTACCAATGATCCCACGATGTAAAAAAAGATGTGGAGACTCTAGAAAGAGTGCAGAGAAGAGCAACAGAGTTGATAAGGGGGCTGAACATGGCTAAAACATATGAAGAATGGTTGCAGGAATTAGGTATTTCTTGTTTAATGAAAAGAGGGAGACATGAGAACAGTGTACCAATATCTCAGGGGCTGCCACAAAGAAAAGGGAGTCAGGCTATTCTCCAAAGCTCCTGAGGGCAGGACAAGAAGCAATGGGTGGAAACTCATCAAGGAGAGAAGCAACTTAGAACTAAGGAGAAATTTCCTGACAGTGAGAACAATTAACCACTGGAACAATTTGCCTCTGGAAGTGGTGAATGCTCCAACACTAGACGTTTTTAAGAAAATGTTGGATAACTATCTGTCTGAAGTGGTGTAGGGTTTCCTGCCTAAGCAGGGGGTTGGACTAGAAGACCTCCAAGGTCCCTTCCAACTCTGATACTCTAAATGATAAAATTCTAACTGATGCAACTATGCCTTTGACACATCAGATACAAAAGTACGACATAGGAAAATGTTTTCTGTCTCACAATGGCCAAGATCTATTCCCTTTTTCATCCCACCTCTTTATTCTCCACTCATCTCCATGACATTTTCCGTCTCATTATGAATGATCTATGAATTTCCATTCCTCGGTCTTCAAAAGCTGCAATTTATAGCCTCTCTTATAATTACAGGAAATTAATTTGTTTAAAATTGGTGCGCCGATAAGGAAGGGTGGGGTGAGGGGATGAAATTTTCTCAAACCATCAGAGAAAGAGAGAGGGAGGAGAGAAAGGGAGAAAGACAGAGAAGAGAGAGAGAAAAAGAAGGAGAGAGAGAAAGAGAGACAAAAAGAGAGAGAGGAAAGAGGCAGAGAGAAAGAGAGACAGAAGAGAGAAAGAGAGAAAAAGAGAGGAGAGAAAAAGAGAAAAGAGAAAAGAAAGAAAGAGAAGAGAGAAAAGAGGAAGAGAGAAAAAGAGAAAAGGGAAGAAAGAGAGAGAGAGAGAAAGAAAAAAGAAAGACAGAAGAGAGAAAAGGAGAAAAAGAGAAAAAGAAGGGAGAAAAAGAGAGAAAGAAAAAAGAGAAAAAGAGGAGAAAAAGAAGGGAGAAAAAGAGAGAAAAAGAGAAAGAGAAGAGAAAAAGAGGAGAAAAAGAAGGGAGAAAAAGAAAAAGAGAAGAGAGAAAGAGAGAAAGAGAAAAAGAGAGAAAAAGAGAAAGAGAGGAAGAGATGGAAAAGAGAGAGAGAGAGGAGATAGGAGAAAGTGAGAGAAAGAGAAAAAGAGAGAGAAAGAGTGAAAAAGATAGAGAGAAGAGAGAAAGCTTCAGTAAATTGCAGCTACTTTTTGGCGCCCTCTCTCTCAGCAGAATTAAATTGCCTTGACACTGATTCAACTTTTAATTTCAATACAATGAATCTCTTTGTGATGCATCGAATCAGTGAAACGAATTAGAAGCGAAGGGGCTGCGTTTCTTCCTTGGATTACCTCATTGGGAGAAAGATAGCTGCAAAACATCCCCTTTCTAATCCTGGTGACTCAACAGTCTAGACCCAAACCCTGTGAGGAGCTGGGTGGATTCAATAAAGGAGAACATTGGTAGCTCAGGGTCGAACTGTGGGGGTCCTTGGTGGCCTCTGAGCTTGCTTGTTTCCTTGCAGAAATGTCATGACCCAACTAAGTAGCATCATCTATGCTAGTGTAGTACGGCGCAGTACTAGCATGGATGATGCTCCCTGGTTTGGGTCATGAAATGTCGGCAAGGAAACAACCAAGCTCAGAGGGCACCGAGGACACCACAGTCCTCCTCTTCCTCCCTGTAAACCCAACTCCCTTTTAACACAGATGAGCCTATCTAGTTTGGGTCATGAAACATCTGCAAGAAAACCACTGTTCAGAGATGCTGGAGGTCTTCTAGTCCAACCCCCTGCTTAGGCAAGAGATTCTAACCCATTTCAGACAAATGGTTGTCCAATCTCTTCTTAAAGACCTCTAGTGATGGAGCAGCCACAATTTCTGGAGGCAAGTCGTTCCTTCCTTCCTTCCTTCCTTCCTTCCTTCCTTCCTTCCTTCCTTCCTTTCATCCATCCCTATCTATCTATCTATCTATCTATCTATCTATCTATCTATCTATCTATCTCAGAATCATAGAATTATAGTCCTGGAAGGGACCTTGGAGGTCTTCTAGTCCAACCCCCTGCTTAGGCAAGAGATTCTAACCCATTTCAGACAAATGGTTGTCCAATCTCTTCTTAAAGACCTCTAGTGATGGAGCAGCCACAATTTCTGGAGGCAAGTCGTTCCTTCCTTCCTTCCTTCCTTCCTTCCTTCCTTCCTTCCTTCCTTCCTTCCTTCCTTCCTTCCATCCCTATCTATCTATCTATCTATCTATCTATCTATCTATCTATCTATCTATCTATCTCAGAATCATAGAATTATAGTCCTGGAAGGGACCTTGGAGGTCTTCTAGTCCAACCCCCTGCTTAGGCAAGAGACTCTAACCCATTTCAGACAAATGGTTGTCCAATCTCTTCTTTAAAGACCTCTAGTGATGGAGCAGCCACAACTTCTGGAGGCAAGTTGCTCCTTCCTTCCTTCCTTCCTTCCTTCCTTCCTTCCTTCCTTCCTTCCTTCCTTCCTTCCTTCCTTCCTTCCATCCATCCATCCATCCATCCATCCATCCATCTCTATCTATCTATCTATCTATCTATCTATCTATCTATCTATCTATCTATCTATCTATCTATCTATCTATCTCTCAGAAACATAGAATTATAGTCCTGGAAGGGATCTTGGAGGTCTTCTAGTCCAACCCCCTGCTCAAGCAGAAAACCCTAACCCATTTCAGACAAATGGTTATCCAACCTCTTCTTAAAAACTTCCAGTGTTGGAGCATTCACAACTTCTGGAGGCAAGTTGTCCCACTGATGAACTGAATTCTCACTGTCAGGAAATTTCTCCTTAGTTCTTAGCAACATAGGTTGCTTCTCTCCTTGATGAGCTTCCACCCATTGCTTCTTGTCCTGCCCTCAGGTGCTTTGGAGAATAGCTTGACTCCCTCTTCTTTGGGGCAGCCCCTGAGATATTGGGACACTTCTATCATGTCACCCCCTGATCCTTCTTTTCATTATCATTAATTCCTCCTTATTTCTAGGTTGCTTCTCTCCTTGAGTAGTTTCCACCCGTTGTTTCTTGTCCTACCTTTGGATGCTTTGGAGAATAGCTTGACTCCCTCTTCTTTGTGGAAACCCCTGAGATATTGGAGGACTGTTATCAGGTGTGCCCACCTAACTAACTTTTCCCTCTCCAATGGGGCAACTTCCCCGCTCCTGGTTTCCCAAATGGTCCTTTGTCACAGCTTTGAATTAAACCCAACCCAACTTGTCTGTTAATACAACACAATAAAAGGAGAACCAAATCTCACACGTAGTTCTATTATAGCTCCGAAACATTCAGGAGGGCTATAATTGAAGATGGATTGTCGGCCTGAAACACAAAGTTTTATAAGATAAACATCCTTCCGAAGGATGACAGGTGTTTAGAAAACTTCTCTATGATGGAGAGAAGGCTTATGCTTCTAAAAATAGAGAGAGAAACAAGAGTTGATCTGCAATCTGGCTTTGTAATATTTAAAACCAGAGATTCAAGGACATCTCGGAGAACATTGGTGGTCAAGTGATGTTCAGATGCAGCCCTAAAGACCTTCCATGTTCCTGCCTATTCAGAAGAATCCAGAGTCAACCTTGGATGGACAGAGCATTGGAAAACTCTTCTATGAGAAGTCTTTCCCTTGGAATTTGGTGGGTTTGTCAATGAGGAAACCACCACACAGTTCCAAAAACTCCTGGCAGAGATGGGTTGAAATGATTCAACTTAGAGGATGAAGAAGGATATAAGTTTGGGGACTATACCAGACAAGATATTGTCCTCTGGCTTCTCATCACAGTAGCTATCTCCAGTCCCAGTTAGGAACATGGCCCTTCTAATCTCTCCATTAGAAGATTTCCAGATCTTGTTGGGAATTCAATTTTTTGGGAACTTCCCTGAATATTTTAACAGTGGTGTTGTTGATACTTTTCTCCTGTGTCTTCTCTTTATCTCCTTCTCCTCCTTCTCCATTCCACAACCCTCTTCCCCCTCCTTTCTAGAACTGATGACGTCCCCTTGTTGGGTCATGAAACGTTTCCAAGAAAACCACTAAGCTCAGAGACCACAAAGGGCCCCACCATTCAACCCTGAGCTACAGATCCTCTCTTCTACCGATGGGAAGATAGGTCACCAAAACACAGCACCAAGCAAACTTCCAGAGCATTTGAAAACTAAAGTAGGGAAACCGAAGGCCAAGAAAGGGGGAAGAGATTTCAAAGACGGGTTTAAGCTACGTTCCACGTTTCCGCA
>JAUDYJ010000015.1:7705890-7738390 GCA_030761175.1 Masticophis lateralis
TGGACATTCCCCCCCCCCCACACACACACACACTCTCCCAATAGCTCTATGAAATGAATAGATAATCTATGATATGTATTTTATTTCTTAACCTATTGCTCCCCTGGGTGTTCACATGTAGGAATTACTTTTGCCCAATTGCTAAATAAATATGAATGAAAGTTTAAGGTTCGGGCAGTTGAGTTGGGCTCCACAT
The DNA here is from genome assembly GCA_030761175.1 of Masticophis lateralis. Classification (NCBI taxonomy): domain Eukaryota; kingdom Metazoa; phylum Chordata; class Lepidosauria; order Squamata; family Colubridae; genus Masticophis; species Masticophis lateralis. The sequence goes on from JAUDYJ010000015.1 coordinate 7,706,087, forward strand.
TCTAGACCGGTTGCCTTCTAGTGTAGCCGATGGTTTTATAGAATGACAGAGTTGAAAAGTTTTTCAGTTTTATTTCTTATACGCACAATATAAAATGTACATTTCCCTTATGCATAATTAATCCTACACATACATGTTTTCCTTAAAGAAAGCATTCAAATAAGGCATTTTAATTACATTCGGAGTTGCTCTTCTACCCTTTCTTCCCTCATTTTGCAACAACGCTTCTTCTCCTCTTTCCCTCCCTCCTCTCCTCTCCTACTTTCTCCTTCCTCCTCTCCTACCTCATCCTACTTCCCCTTCCTTTCTTCCACTCCTCTTCTTTCCTCCCTTCTCACCTTCTCTCCTACCCTTCCTTCCTCTCCTTTTCCTTTTTTTCCGTTCCTCTCCCTCCCTTTCCTCTTCCTACTCTCTCCTCCTCTCTCCTTTCTATCTCCTTTGCGGTGGGATATTCTCCTTGTTTGGTATCCCAGCAACTCCTGTATTCTAATAGTACATACTTTCTTTCAATTTCTTTTCAGATTTATTCTATCAGTATTATCATCATAATTGTACACTTATTCTTATTATCTTCTTTCTTTCCCCCCCCTCCCACCCCCCTTGATAGGGACCTTGGAGGTCTTCTAGTCCAACCCCCTGTTTAGGCAGTTTGCTTATCTCCCATTTCGACTTATAATCCTTTGAATTTCCTGGCTTAGTACTATAGAAGGATTGATCCTGCTCAAGGTTTTTTTTTTTTTTTTTTTTTTGAGAAGACCCAAATCGAAGATATCACACATGTTTTATTGCACTGTGAGTTATACAGAGGTTTTTTTTTTTTAAAGTCAATGTATATTCTCCCCTTATTAGAGAGATTGCCAGGGCGGGCAGACAATTTTTATGTTGACTATCTCCTCCGGGACTCAACCTACAACATCTTGAATCTCCAAAAACCTACGCAAAGGTCCTCTTTGTAGACTTTAGTTCAGCATTCAGCGCCATCATTTCAGATATTCTTCTAACTAAGCTAAACCAGCTAGCAGTACCTGAACACACTTTTAAGTGGTTCATAAGCTTCCTAACAGACAGGAAGCAGCAGGTGAAGCTAAGCAGAATCACATTAGATACCTGTACAAATATCACAGGGACCCCCCCAAGGCTGTATGTTCTCTCCACTTCTCTTCTCTCTCTATACCAATGACAGCATCCCTAACGATCTATCTGTTAAACTACTGAAGTCTGCAGATGACACAACAGTGATAGGTCTCATTCGAGACAATGATGAATCCGCATACAAATGGGAGGTTGGACAACTAGCCTCATGGTGCGACCAGAACAGACTGGAACTGAACATGCTCAAAACCGTAGAAATGGTGGTAGATTTTAGGAGAAACCCTCCCGTACTACCACCGCTTACAATTCTAGACAACACGGTATCAATAGTAGAGACCTTCTAATTTCTAGGTTCTACCATATCTCAAGACCTAAAATGGACACCTCACATAAAAAACGTCATCAGAAAAGCACAACAAAGAATGTTCTTTCTATGCCAACTCAGGAAGCTCAAACTGCCCAAGGAGCTGCTGATCCAGTTCTACAAAGGAATTCCTGAGTCTGTCATCTGCACCTCCATAACTGTCTGGTTTGGCTCTGCAATCCAACAAGACAGATACGGACTTCAGAGAATAATTAGAACTGCAGAAAAAACAATGGCTACCAATCTGCCTTTCATGGAGGACCTGTATACTGCACGAGTCAAAAAGAGAGCTGTGAAAATATCTACAGACCCCTCGCATCCTGGATATCAACTGTTTCAACTCCTACCCTCAAAATGACGCTATAGAGCACTGCACAACAGAACAACTAGACAAAAGGACAGTTTTTTTCCGAACGCCATCAGTCTGCTAAACAAATAGTTCCCTCAACACTGCCAAACTATTCACGAAGTCTGCACTACTATTAATCTTCTCATTGTTCCTATCATCCAACTCCTTCCACTTATGACTGTATGACTGTAAATTTGTTGCTTGTATCCTTATGATTTATATTGACTGTTCCTTAGTATGATTTGATTTGTACCCTATGATTATCAAGTGTTGTACCTTATGATTCTTGATGAACGTATCTTTTCTTTTATGTACACTGAGAGCTTATGCACCAAAAACAAATTCCTTGTGTGTCCAATCACACTTGGCCAATAAAGAATTCTATTCTATTCTATTCTATTCTATTCTATTCTATTCTATTCTATTCTATTCTATTCTATTCTATTCTATTCTATTCTATTCTAATTACAATCAGCAAGTAGAAATTGACCCAAGCTGCTTACTGTTAGCTGGTTGACTTACACTGAGATGGATTTCATGTGCTTTGGGCGCCATCTGGTGGGAAGAAGCTGCAATTTAGAATTTAGACTAGAATAGAGCTGGAACTTGGAGGTCTTCTAGTCCAGCCCCCTGCTGGAGCAGGGGAACTTGTATCATCTCAGACAAGTGAGTGTCCAGTCTCTTCTCGAAAACATCCAGTGATGAAGCGCCCACAACTTCTGAAGGCAAGCTGGAGGGTTCGAAGTATTTTTAGCAGGACTTCCAGATTCTGTAACAGATTTGTTCCCTACACCATCCGTCCGGTAAACCTGCAAGATTTGTTTCTCTTGCCATGTACATGTATACATCCAAACTAGACTGTGTTGTTTCTCTGTCTCATGTTTAAGTTTATATTAGAGGTGGAGACCCCTTTGAGAGCTGCATGCAATGTAATTTCATTTTAATGTATGCCAATTAGCGTACATTCAAAGTGACAATAAAGCTATTCTGTTCCGTTCCGTTCCGTTCCATTCCCTCTTCTCTTCTCTTCTCTTCTCTTCTCTTCTCTTCTCTTCTCTTCTCTTCTCTTCTCTTCTCCTCTTCTCTTTTCTCCCCTCCTCTCCTCTCCTCTCCTCTCCTCTCCTCTTCCCCTCCCCCCACTCCACTCCACTCCACTATTCTTCTCTTCTCTTCTCTTCTTCTCTTCTCTTCTCTTCTCTTCTCTTCTCTTCTCTTCTCTTCTCTTCTCTCTTCTCTTCTCTTCTCTTCTCTTCTCTTCTCTCTTCTCTTCTCTTCTCTTCTCTTCTCTTCTCTTCTCTTCTCTCCTCTCCTCTCTCCAGCCCATTATTCTCTTCTCTTCTCTTCTCTTCTCCTCTCCTCTCCTCTCCTCTCCTCTCCTCTCCTCTCCTTCTTCCCCTCCCCCCAATCCACTCCACTCCATTCCATTATTCTCTTCTCTTCTCTTCTCTTCTCTTCTCTTCTCTTCTCTTCTCTTCTCTTCTCTTCTCTTCTCTTCCCTTCCCTTCCCTTCCCTTCCCTTCTATTCTGAAGTTTCTCCTTAATTCCAGGTTGCTTCTCTCCTTGGTTAGTTTCCATCCATTATTTGTTTGTTTCAACCTTGGGGAGAAAGAGGCTTTGGATAATTAACTTTCTGAAATAAGAAACAAGCCCGTTTATTCTTTCTATCGATGACTTCCATCAGTTTTGTTACGTACAACTCAGGGATGAGTTCTAAATTCTTTTATTACTGGTTGTGTGGGCATGGCTTATTTTGTGGGCATGGCTTGATGATCATGTGATGATTATTTAGGATTTAGCAGAGGTACTGGTCTACCAGGCTTTTAACTGTTTGCAGAGCTGTACCGATCTACTCGTGTATTTTTGCAGGCACTGGTCTACTCGTGTATTTTTGCAGGCACTGATCTACTCGTGTATTTTTGCAGGCACTGGTCTGCTCATTTGTTTTCTTTTAACATTGATCAGCTGTAGGGCGGCCCTTTGAAGCCCCTCAGCAAGAGTTTAAACAGTTTTTTTTCCCTCTAGCCATCAGCTGGGATTCAGGGGGCAGCAATAGATTGGGGGTGGGGCCAAATAAAAGGTAAGAATAACACGGGGGCGCGAGGGGTGGTGGTGGTGGAGAACCAGTTTGGTGACATCATATTGTCATTGCTACCAGCTCGGGAGAACCGGGCCGAACCGGGAAGAACCAACCACTGCTACAACTGAACTGGTCCATAGGAAATGAAGGTGAAAAGGTCAGCAATACGTTAGTCTCCAATTTTCTCATTTTCCCGGAGTTGGAAAGGCAAGGCACAAAAAGAAAGGAAAATAAAAGAGCAAATAAATAAATAAATAAATAAAAATTGAATGTGCTTGCTAGTCCTGGGAAATTAAGTCAGCCGCCTTCCATTAGACTAAATTGAAACATAGAGTTTTGCCCCCGGAAAGATGCCAGCGTCCTTGCAAGACCAAATTACCCAATCAGAGCAGAATAATAAAGGCCTTCGGGTCCAGGCATGCTCCACTAGGCACCCCTCTCTTTTTCCCATCACGAGTGGAAATTATACCTCCGAAGAAAATCAATGCCCTTCGCGAGACGACTCCATTAAGTGATGCACTTACAGAGACGCCTAATGAGAAAAAAGGAAGATTTGGATGTAATGAGCCTTTTGCTCCTTTGATAGGTTTGCGTGTGATGCCCATTGCAGCGTTTCGTGGTCTGCGCTCAGGACTGTTAGTGGATGGGGGCATTTCTGAAGATTGAAGAAAATATTGGCAGCTCGGGGGTTGGGCTGTTGAGTTCCTTGGTGCTCTCTGAGCTTGGTGGTTTTCTTGCAGTAGTTTCATGACCCAACTAGCTGGCATCATCAGGGCTGGAAGGGAGTGGGGTTTGCAAAGGGGAGGAGAAGGAGAAGGAGAAGGGAAAAAAGACTGTGGTATCCTTGGTGCTCTCTGAGCTTGGTGCAGGCATTTCATTACCCAACTAGCTAAAATCATCAGTGCTAGAAGAGAGTGGGGTTTATAAAGTGGAGGAAGAGGACTAGAAGGAGGAGGAGGAGAAAGAGGAAGAGGAAGAGAAGGAGAAGGAGGAAAAGGAGAAGAAGGAGGAGAAGGAGAAGGAGAAGGAGAAGGAGAAGGAGAAAGAAGGAGAAGGAGAAGGAGAAGGAGAAGGGGAAGGAGAAGAGGAAGGGGAAGGAGGAGGAGGGGGAGGGGGAAGAGGAGGAGGAGGGGAGGAGGAGGAGGAGAAGGAGGAGGAGAAAGAAGGAGAAGGAGAAGGAGAAAGAAGGAAAAGGAGAAGAAGAAGGAGAAGGAGAAGAAGAAGGAGAAGGAGAAGGAGAAGAAGAAGGAGAAGGAGAAGGAGAAGGGGAAGGGGAAGGAGAAGAGGAAGGGGAAAGAGGAGGAGGGGGGGAGGGGGAGGGGGAGGAGGAGGGGAGGAGGAGAGGAGAAGGAGGAGGAGGAGGAGGAGAAGGAGAAGGAGAAGAAGGAGAAGGAGAAGGAGAAGGAGAAGGAGAAGGAGAAGGAGAAGGAGAAGGAGAAGGAGAAGGAGAAGGGAAAAAAGACTATGGGATCCTTGATGCTCTCTGAGCTTGCTGGTTTTCTTGTAAATGTTTCATTACCCAACTGGGTAACATCAACACTAGACCAACAATCAAGAAGTAAACCATAGTCCAATCAAGGAACTACCAACACAAGACAAACAAGCTAACAGTAAACAACAGACTAATCGAAGAGTCACCAAGAACACTCCCAACCAACATTGACAGGGCAAGCGACTGGTCTATAAAACTAAGAGCAAACCCCACCCCTTCTAGTGCTGATGATGTTACCCAGTGGGGTCATGAGACATCTGCAAGAAAACCACCAAGCTCAGAGAGCACCAAGGACCCCCACGGTTCTGAAGGGTTTGTGAAATTCCTTGCACTCGGCTGATATCAAAAATGAGCAAATTTGATGGAGTCTTCCATCAGTGCTTAATCTGATAACTTTACTATTAAAAGGGGGAACTTATTTCATCTCCCCAGTGATTCTTAACCACTGGGATGAAAGAGGTTCAGATTTCCAAACCGCTTTTAGAGGAGAAGTAAATTCCGAGGAAATGTGCAAGGTTGCACAGGAATATCTCTGTACCTGAATCAAATCTTGCGTCTGACACCGATTGTCTGTAAATTTCTCTTCTCCTGGGTGTGCCAATTGCTTTTCCTATTCTCACCACGAGGTGGCATGGCTGCTGTTGGAATGGAAAAAGCCTTATCAAGCCTCATTGCCCTGCGTTTTTGGTTACCTACAGCAGTGGCCAAAATTGTGGACACCTTTTGGGAAAAGTGTATTTTTGAGGTTTGATGGCTAATAACGCCACTTTTTTGGGGGGGAGTTTCAAGAAAATCCTATTCCACTGCTGGAATGGCCTGGGAATAGCCCAGACCTTCACCCAAGTGAAAATCTAAGGAGCCGACTAAAGAAACTTGTTAGTCAGAAGTGACCCAACAATAAAACCCAGTTAATAGAAGCCATCGTTCAATCTTGGTTTCACATTAGAACAGCTGCAGAACTAAAAGACTTGGTTCACTCCATGGGAAGATGTTGTAAGGACGTAATTCATGCTAAAGGTTAACTGACATGGTGATCATTTTGGTATATCTTGCTTTTTCTACGTGTTTCTTCTTTATACTGTAGCTACTGTTCTAATAACAAATCTTCATAAAAGTTAATGCATTACATTTTCGATTAAATTTTCTTTACACTGATATATAATTTTATGGTACTATTCAAAAAAAAAAGTGGTGTTATTAGCTAGTTTTAGAAAATACACTTTTCCCCAAAAGGTTTCTACAATTTTGGTACGTACAGAGGAACTGGATTTAGCTTACAACAAAGCAGGAAGGATTGGCATGTTGCGTGGCAATTCTAACTTCCATAGCAATCCTGGACCTTGTTTTATTATTATTTATTATTGTTATTAGTTCAATTTATATGCTGCCCTTCTCCGGAGATTCAGGGTGGCTTACAATGTGTTAAGCAATAGCCTTCATACTTTTGTATATACCTGCTTAGTAGGGCTTTCGCCCCCCCCCCTGCCCCCAAAGCGGTGTTCTTTTTTTATACAAAGTCAGCTTATTGCCCCCACAATCCGGGTCCTCATTTTCCCTACCCCAAAAGGATGGAAGGCTGAGTCAACCTTGAGCCTGGTGAGATTTGAACTCACAGTAATTGCAGGCAGCTGGTGCTACTTAACAGCACTTTAGTCTGCTGCGCCACCAAGCCAGTACAGCTGCATGGAAGTACTTCCTGACAATGTGGACAATTAACCAGTGGAACAACTGGCCTCCAGAAGTTGTGAATGCTCCAACACTGGAAGTTTTTAAGAAGAGGTTGGATAACCATTGGTCTGAAGTGATGGAGGGTTTCCTGCCTAAGCAGGGGGTTGGACTAGAAGACCTCCAAGGTCCCTTCCAACTCTGTGATTCTATTCTATTCTATTCTATTCTATTCTATTCTATTCTATTCTATTCTATTCTATTCTATTCTATTCTATTCTATTCCATTCCATTCCATTCCATTCCATTCCATTCCATTCCATTCCATTCCATTCCATTCCATTTTCTATTCTATTCTATTCTATTCTATTCTATTCTATTCTATTCTATTCTATTCTATTCTATTCTATTCTATTCTATTCCATTCCATTCCATTCCATTCCATTCCATTCCATTCCATTCTCCTCCTATCACTGATGAGTTAAGAACAATTTCTGACCTCCCAACTTTCCGGCGGGCTTTAAAAACTTATCTTTTTCGGCTTGCCGGCTTAGCCTGACTCCTGTAAATATTTTATTACTTTTAGAGTTTTTATTATCTTTTAAATGAATTTGTTTTAATTTATGGCTATTTATATTTGTTCTTTTATGAAATTTTAACTTTTGTGTATTTGTTTTTTAAATTGGCTGTGCACCGCCCTGAGTCCGTAAGGAGAAGGGCGGTATATAAATCTAATAAATAAATAAATAAATAAATAAATGCCTTCATTCTCCACCTTTTCACCTGTCAAACCATACATTTGGAAAGCTGTTTTCCTCTGACATTGGCCAGAGTGAGAACAGTAGGGAAAATATGCAAGAGGAAGTTCTCAACGAGTCACGGAGAAAGTCTTTTTTGAGCTCAGATGTTTGGGGAAGCTTCTTAAATGGGACTACTCCTTCCCCCGATTTTCTACCCACCCTTCATTTTGGACACCGTGTCAGAAACATTGGCCGAGAAGGGGATTTCTGACTTCTCCACCAGTGTGGCTGTCAGAGAACTATTGACGTGTCAAATCCAGCTTCCTTTGGCCTTCATAATGAATCTGTCACCATCCCATTTTCTTCCTGGCATGGAAAAGGAGAGAGAGAGAGAGAGAGACACACACACACACACACAGAGACAGACAGACAGACAGACAGAGACAGACAGACAGAAAGAGACAGACACAAACACAGAGAGAGAGAGAGAGAGAGAGAGAGAGAGACAGAGAGAGACACACACATAGAGAGAGAGACAGAGATACAGAGACAGACAGACAGAAAGACACAGAGAGAGAGAGAGAGAGAGAGACAGAGACAGAGACAGACAGACACAGAGAGAGACCGAGACAGAGAGACAGACAGAGAGAGAGACAGACACACACAAAGAGAGACAAAGAGGGAGAGAAAGAGAGACAGAGACAGAGAGACAGAGACTGAGACAGACAGAGAGAGTCAGAGACAGAGAGAGAGAGAGACAGAGAGAGAGAGAGACAGACAGACAGACAGAGAGACAGACAGACAGACAGAGAGACAGACAGACAGAGAGAGAGTTGGGAAGTTTTGCCATTTATTCCCATCCCTTTTCTCTTGAAAATTTGAATTTGAATTTGAATAATTTGAAGCCCATCAGAGTCTCTGGAGACTGAGGATGAGGGGGATGATGGAAAAGGGAAGATGAGGAGGAGGAGGAGGAGGAGGAGGAAACTGAAAAGCCAAGGCAGAAATATCCATGGGAAGGCAAAGAAGAAGAAAAAACCTCCTTCCCGAAGACCAGGGTGCAAATAAATAGAAACGGGGAGGATGCAAAGATTGGGAGAAGAAGGGAGTTTATGAAGGAGAGCCAAATGTCTTAACTTAGATACCAAGTCGAGGTTTAGATTAGGGTTTCTTTTCTTTTCTTTATTTCCCCCCCATAGAAAGAAGAAATGAATGGTTGGCCTCAAGCCGGGCTTTGGCAGAGGAGCTTGTTCTGATCTCATGTCCAGCATCTGTCAGTCCTGGTTTTTTTTTTTTTTTTTGAGAGAGAGAGAGAGAGAGAGAGAGGCACCATTAAATAGCAGAATCTTTCATAGTTTGTCTTGGCCTCGGCGACTCTTAGCACCCCCGCCGTTGTCAGCTACTGGAGAAAGGGAGGAAGGAAGGAAGGAAGGAGGGAAGGAAGGGGGTGTGGGGGGAGAAAAGGGACAGGTCCTCAAGAGATGGAGAACTTGGGAGCAGGGAAGCCAAGGACACAACGGAGCTTTGTGCCTTCTCTTCCCCACGCCCACCTCCCCCAAGCCCTCACGCCACAACCCTCCAATGGAGACTTGGATCCACCTTGCTCGGAGGTTGCCAAAAGCAAGGAGGGAAGAGCCAACGGGGAAGTATCTACGAGGCTCATCTCTTCAAAGCATCTCAAGATTTACAGCCCACCGTATAAAACCCATGCCGTTTTCCACACTCCTCACTTCCTGTCGATAAATCCAGGAAAACGAAGAAGAAAAAAAATTGGAGTGGTTGGGCAAGAAAGGAAGTCCATGGTCAGAGAAAGGCACCAGGGGATTTATAATGTGCCCTATCCCCCTTCTCTTTCTTTCTTTTTTGGATTGGCTACGCCAAGGCAGAAGAGAGATGAGCCCTTGTCATGACCTGCGTGTAAGGATTTGGGAAAGAGAAAAAACCTGGCGCTGGAATTGGGTCAGCTGCCTAGAGTGGTCTTCCTTCTTGGATGCCAATCATTCGGTTATTCAGACAGAGAACACAGAATTATACAGCCAGGCCTGGAGAGAAGGTGCAGCCCAGGGGTGGGTTTCAAAAATTTCAGCAAACGATTCGCTGCCCAGTTGCTGGGTAGGTGTGGCCATAGGGGCGAGGCCTACTCAGCCTCCAGAGCCCGGGGGAGGCCGTTTTCGCCCTCCTGGAGGCTCAAGAAAAGCCTCCGGAGCCTGGGGAGGACAAAAAACGGGCCGCCCGGAAGTCCAGAAATGAGCCTGTTTTGGGCCTCCAAGGGGCCTCCGGAGCCTGGGAGAGGTCGTTTTCACCCTCCTGGAGGCTTGAGGAATACCTCTGGAGCCTGGGGAGGGTGAAAACGCCCCCCCACCGACATGGTGCAGGAGGCTGAGTAGGCCACGCCCACCCATCAACCGGGCAAAGAACCGTTTGCTTAAATTTTTGAATCCCACCCCTGTAGTGTGTGGTTACCTACTAGAAGATGCTTTCACTTAAGTTAAAAAGAAACACTGCATTTTGGATTGCGTCCACCCCAATGTGTGACTTCTTTTTTGACATAAAAAGTCAAATCCCCATATGCATTTTACTCCAGTCCAACTATACACTACTAACATCTTTTTTTTTTTTTTTGCCATATTCCCAGAAATGTTGCCTACACCTGTAGACCCCAAGGGAGACATCTGGACAGGTGGGTTGGAGAAGGACAATATTTTCACCCTTCATCTAACACACATCCCAAAGTTGGCTTCAGTGAATAAAATCAATTAAGCTTTATCACCTGTGTTGGAGGCAAGTCAAGAGGCTTTAGTGACTATCAACAGACACAGGGTAACAATTGCCACAACACCGAGGTCTACTTTTCTGTCAACTTATGAAGGAGAACAGATCAACTCAACGGTGGAATAAGGCCCCAGGAGTGAAGCAAAGGAAGAGAGAGATTTTTTTTCTCTCGCTAGCAGATGTTTATTTTACCGCTGAAGGATTTTCCAAAAGGAGAAAATGGTTAATGAGTTTTACAGATCCTTCGGGCTTCCTTGGCACCGAGGGAGCCAACCTTTAGGCCCTTTTTTGCTCCAAAATCATGTCAGCGTGACTCAGTTTTTTTCTTTCCTTACGTAAGTCACTTTTTCAGCGGCCGTTTGTGAGAACACCGTTGTCCTCGGGAAGGAAGGAGATGGAAAGAGGAGTGAAAGAGAGATAACTTTCACAAAGTAGACTTGTCAAATCATGAAAGATGGAGGGAGTCTCAGGGCAGGACAAAAAGCAATGGGTGGGAAGATCATTAAAGAGAGAACCAAGCTAGAACTAAGGAGAAATTTCCCGAGAGGGAAATAATGAATTTGTGGAACAACTTGCCTCCAGAAGTTGTGGCTGCTCCATCAGTGGAAGTTTTCACAAGGACAACCTTTAGTCTACAATAGTACACGGTCTTCTCCTTGAACAAGGATTGGAGTAGAAGACCTCCAAGCAGTGGTGGGATTCAGCCAGTTCGTACCACTTCGGGAGAACCGGTTGTTAACTTTCTGAGCAGTTTGGCAAACTGGTTGTTGGATGAAATCATTAGGGCAGAGAACCAGTTGTTAAATGACTTGAATCCCACTACTGCCTCCAAAGTCACTTCCACCCCTGTTATTCTAGGTTCTAAGTAAGTTGGGGAGGAAATGAAGCCCCCTTGAAAAGCCTTTTGGAGCCAAATGGACACATTCAGAGGATTTACAGAACAGTTGCTATGACGGACATGTCTCCTTGGCTTTAAGATGATTGACGAGATGGGAAAGGCTAGTTAATCATAAAACAGCATTAACCAGAAAGCCAAGTTACTCCTTGCTACTTACTCACTCGACAAGCTGAATATTAACAGCCTGTTAATGTTATCTGCCTTTCTGTGAGTGTTTCATTGCTTTGTCATGATGCATCTCAAGTACATTTATTTTTAGGGCCTTTATCCCTTCTAATCTTTGACAACTTTCCAGTTCTAAGTGATCTAGAGAGCTAGAGATGGCTGCCTGGGATAGGGCGGCCAGCGGGGCCTTGGACCGTGTCGTGCCTTTGCGGCCTCTGACCCGGCACCGAACCCACTTAGCCCCTTGGTTTACCGAGGAGCTGAGGGAGATGAAGCGCCGGAAAAGACGCCTAGAGAGTGGTTGGAGGGCCAGCCGCTCCGAATCTGACTTGATACTAGTAAGAGCTCATATTAAGACTTACATAGTGGCGATAAAAGCGGCTAAGTCTAATTACTTTGCTGCTCTTATCGCGTCATCAGATAATCGCCCAGCCACCCTGTTTAGGGTGACCCGCTCCCTCCTTCATTCGGGAGCGCGGGAGGATCCCTTACAGGGACGTGCTGAGGATTTTGTTCAATATCTGGATGATAAAATAACTCAGATTCGGGACGACTTGGCCGCTGACTGGGTTAGTTCAGGCGGGGTGACTGAGCCTGGTCTTGAGAGTGTTATCTGGGCTGAGTTCGATCCTGTGGCTCCCGAGGACGTGGACAGGATTCTGGGAAGACTGAACGCAACCACATGTTTACTGGACCCGTGTCCCTCCTGGTTGGTGCTGGCCTCCCGGGAGGTTACACGAGGCTGGCTCCAGGAGATTATAAACGCTTCTCTGAGCGAGGATGTCCTTCCGCCTGTCTTGAAGGAGGCGGTGGTGAGGCCCCTCCTCAAGAAGCCCTCCCTGGACCCAGCTGTTTTAGCTAATTACCGTCCTGTCTCCAACCTTCCCTTCTTAGCGAAGGTTGTTGAGAGTGTGGTTGCGTGGCAGCTCCCCCGATACCTGGATGAAGCTGTCTATTTAGATCCGCTCCAGTCCGGCTTCTGGTCTGGATACAGCACCGAAACGGCATTGGTCGCGTTGGTGGATGATCTCTGGAGGGCCCGGGGTAGGGGGTACTCCTCTATCCTGGTGCTGTTAGACCTCTCAGCGGCTTTTGATACCATCGACCATGGTATCATATTGCGCTGGTTGGAGGGACTGGGGGTGAGGGGCACCGTCTTACGGTGGTTCTCCTCCTACCTCTCCGACCGGTCGCAATCTGTGTTGACAGGGGGGCAGCGGTCGACCCCGAGGCGCCTGGTATGTGGGGTGTCACAAGGGTCGGTCCTCTCGCCCCTCCTGTTCAACATTTATGTAAAGCCGCTGGGTGAGATCATCCGTGGTTTTGGGGTGGAGTTCCATCAGTACGCTGATGATACTCAGCTGTACATTTCCACCCCAGACCACCCCAACGATGCCATGGAAGTGATGTCCCAGTGCCTTGAAGCTGTGCGGGTCTGGATGGGGAGAAACAGGCTTCGACTCAACCCCTCCAAGACCGAGTGGCTGTGGCTGCCGGCGTCCCGGTATAGCCAGCTGACTCCATTGCTGGTTATTGGGGGCGAGTCATTGGCCCCCACGGAAAGGGTCCGCAACTTGGGCGTCCTCCTGGACTCACGGCTGTCTTTAGAGGATCATACGACAGCCGTGGCCAGGGGGGCTTTTTATCAGGTCCGCCTGATACGCCAGCTGCGACCCTTTCTAGATCGGGACTCCCTACGCACGGTCACTCACGCTCTTGTCACCTCCCGTCTGGACTACTGCAATGCTCTCTACATGGAGCTCCCCTTGGGGTGCACCCGGAGGCTCCAACTGGTGCAGAATGCGGCCGCGCGGGGATCACGGGAGCGACGGGACGCTCCCACGTGACACCTCTCCTGCGCGAGCTGCATTGGTTGCCGGTGGACTTTCGGGTGCGTTTCAAGGTGTTGGTAATCACCTTTAAAGCGCTCCATGGCTTACGGCCAGGGTACTTACGGGACCGCCTTCTTCCGCCAATTGCCTCCCACCGGCCGGTTCGCTCCCACAGAGAGGGCCTCCTCAGGGTGCCGTCAGCCAGACAATGCCGGCTGGCGACCCCCAGGGGGAGAGCCTTCTCTGTGGCAGCACCCACCCTCTGGAATGATCTGCCTCCGGAGTTAAGAACAATCTCTGACCTCCCGACCTTCCGGCGGGCTTTAAAAACCCATCTTTTTCAGCTTGCCGGCTTAGCCTGATTCCTACAAATATTTTATCATTTTAGAGTTTGATTTTAAATGAATTTGGTTTTAATCTATGGCCATTTGTATTGTTATTTTAAGAAATCTTAACTTTTGTATGCTTGTTTTTTAATTGGCTGTGCACCGCCCTGAGTCCGTAAGGAGAAGGGCGGTATATAAATCTAAATAAAGTAAAGTAAAGTAAAGTAGAGATTTATCTGTAGGCACACACCAGTATCACTCTTCTTATGGGCAACTCCAACTCTGCTATGCCAAGAAAGATTCTTCTAGAAGGTTGATAACTCTCAAGATTCTCCCCCCCCCCCCATGTCTTCAAAATAGACCATGATTCACAAGGCCGTTGGCCCTTGGTATCCACGAAATGTCATCCATGAGTTAGGATGTTCCATATTTTCAGGTCTCGTTCGGCACACCCCCCGCTTCGGAGAATGCAATAAATGTTGTTGACACTGAATGGCCAACTGTCTGCGTGGAATAAATGTATCCCTTGAAATTTACCAGAATCCTTCAGTTCCCTGGCCATCGCGTTGCCTAAAATGGAATGACTAATGGAAAACACACACACACACACACACAAGAATTGAAGGCAACAACATTTGCCTTGTTAGTAGAAAAGCTACTGCCGGCCCATTCTTTCCTCTGATTTATGGTTAAAGCTTGATTGGAGAGGTCTTACTCCTACTTTCCCATCTCTTGAATTCAGAAACAAGCCAAGAAACCAAAGTATGTACTTCAAAGCATCAATCTACTTGATCCTCTTTCAGATTCCAAAGAGGAGTTTTGGGTGGGGATGGACTCTTTGGCCCAAAGCTTCTAGACCCTAGTGTTCCCGTGGTAGTCACATTTGGAAAACATCTGGCCAGGCAACTCTTTAGGAGAAAGTGCTTTGTGTTCAATCTGGAAAAATCTGAGTGGTGGATGGGGGGAGGCAATGTCTTAGGTAATTTCGTATTTCTGTCTAGGTTGCATCTGTTATGAAGTCACGTAGATCGTGAGTAATGAGGTTAAGCAGATCGGTGTATTGTTTCTTCATTACATTTGGGGTTATGTGGGGGATCTCTAGGGAAATTTTGAGTGTTAGGGGGCAAAGAAGGAGGAAGAAAAGATCTCTCTCTCTTTCTTCTCTCTTCCTTTTTCACTCTTTCTCTTCCTTTTTTCTCTCTCTCCCTTCTTTTGTTCCTTCCTTCCTTCCTTTCTTTTTTCTTTTTTCTTTCTCTTCCTCCCTCCCTCCCTTTCTTCATCTCTTCCTTCTTCCTTCCTTTTTTTCTCTTGCTATCTTCCTCTCTCTCTCCCCCTCCCTCCCTCTCTCTGTCTTTCTTTCTTCTTTCCTCCTTCCCTCCCTTTCTTCATCTCTTCCTTTTTCCTTCCTTTTTTTCCTCTTGCTATCTTCCTCTCTCTCTCTTTCCCTCCTTCTGTCTCTGTCTTCCTTCTTTCCTCCCTCACTCCCCTTCTTTGCCCCTTCCTTCCTTCCTTTTTTCTCTTGCTATCTTCCTCTCCCTCTCTCTCTCCCTCTCTCTGTCTCTCTCTCTCTGTCTCTGTCTCTCTTTCTTCTTTCCTTCCTTCATCCCTCCCTCCCTTCATCTCTTCCTTCATCTCTTCCTTCTTCCTTCCTTCCTTTTTTTCTCTTGCTATCTTCCTCTCTCTCTCTCTCTCCCTCCTTCTCTCTCTCTCTCTGTGTCTGTGTGTCTCTCTCTCTTTCTCTCTCTCTCTCTCTCTCCCTCCCTCCCTCCCTCTCTCCCCAATCTGTAGCTGAAATTATAGACTGCAAGGGCAATTTGCAGACATGTTACTTCCATCTTAACACCCATTTGCAATCATATGTGAAATCTGCTTTGCAAATCATCAAAATTCAGCCGGCCAGAAACTTCTGTTTTCCTACTTGATTCTCAGAAGTCTGAAGACTTCCTCTGGAATTCCCGTCGGCGGTGTTTTGGAACCAACTTGATGGTTGGATGTGGCAAAGATGAGTGCTGCTTGTAAGGATATTATGCACCACACGCTTTTCTGTCCCTTTGCAAGACTTCTGGGCTGATGAAAACTGTCACTCTGGAAAATCCACCTGCGATTTGGGACTTAATAGAAGTAGCGCTTAGACTTATATAGCACTTTGTACTGTTTTACAGCTCTCTCTCTAAGCAGTTTACAGAGTCAGCATATGGCCCGCAACAAACTGGGTCCTCATTTAACGACCTCAGAAGGATGGAAGCCTGAGTCAAACCTGAGACAATCAGGATCGAACTGCTGGCTGTGGGCAGACTCAGTCTGCAATACTGCATTCTAACCATTGGGCCACTACAGAAGGAAGGAAGGAAGGAAGGAAGGAAGGAAGGAAGGAAGGAAGGAAGGAAGGAAGGGCGATAACAATAGCAATAGCACTTAGACTTATATACCGCTTCACAGTGCTCTATAGCCCTCTCAGTTTACAAAGTCAGCATCTTGCCTGCACAATCTGGGTCCTCATTTTACCAACCTCGGAAAGATGGAAGGCTGAGTCAACCTTGTGCCAGTCAGGGTCGAACTCCTGGAAGTCGGCAGAGTTATTCTGCAATACTGCATTCTAATCACTGCACCACCACGGCTCCTTAACAGGATGATGGAACTCAACTTTCCTTTCTCCTGCATGAGATCATCATGCCTGTGACAAGCATCTTGGATCATCTTCAAACCAAGATGGTATAATGACAGAGTCCCTTTTCCCCTTTCTTTAGCTTCTTCACCAACCCTTAACCCCTTCCTACTTCCTTTCTTGTGCCATTTTCCATTCAGAAAAGCTTTGTCTCCAGGGGTCAACATCAAGATCCATGTCTGTCCAGATGTTGATGCCTCCAGAAGAAAGAAAGGGTTTCTTTCTCCAAAGCACCAGAAGGCAGGATGGGAACTAATCAAGGAGAGAAGCAACCTAGAACGAAGGAGGAATTTCCTGACAGTGAGAACAATTAACCAGTGGAATAACTTGCCTCCAGAAGTTATGGGTGCTCCGTCACTGGAGGCTTTTGAGAAGAGATTGGACAACCATTTGTCTGACATGGGTTAGGGTTTCCTGCCTGAGCAAGGGGTTGGACTAATCCCAGATCAATTAATCAATGGAAGTTGCCTCCAGAAGCTGTGGGTGCTCTATCACTGGAGATTTTCAAGTAGAGACTCTACAGCCATTTGTCCAGAATGGTGGAGGCTTTCCTGTTTATGCAGGGGGTTGAACTAGAAGAAATCCAAGGTCTCCTGCTTGGGCAAAGGGGAGGGGGTTGGAGTAGATGACCTACAAGGTCCCTTCCAACTCTGTTAATCTGTAATCTAATCTTCCAACCCTGTCATTCTGCTTCTTCTGGGGGAGGCGGGCGTTCCTCAAAGTTTCTTCCCCTTCCCCTCTATTTAGACTCGTGACATTCCTCATGGATTTATGGATCTTGGAGAGATTTTATTTTTCCTCCTATATATATATATATATATATATATAACAGATTTTTTTTTTAGTAAGTAAATTGGCATTCGGGAGAGTGGAAGGAGAAGTGCCTCTGATTGCTTTTTCTGCTTCCTCCCACCACCAACCTTTAATCTCCGTTTTTGTTTTGTTGTGTTTTTTTTTAGCTTTCTCCTAATCCTTCCTTTGCAAATTTGCTGGGTAAATTATCTCATTCCCTCCCAATAAGTCTTTGCAAGAGGGAGGTTAATTAGAGTTGCGAGCCTCTCTCCTCCTCCTCCTCCTTTTTTAAATGACTCCTTTTCCTACTCCTTTATCAACTCTTTGCTGCCCTTCCAAATCAATATTATCGCTTTATCCATGCTTTCCGAAGCAAAAGTCCCTCTTTCTTAGTCAATTTTGGTTTTGTTTTTCTGTCCCCTCCTCCCCTCCCTCTTTCGACTTCTTTTTGTGTTAAAAATGGATCGAGGGCTGCAATTGTTTTCTGGAAACAGCAGATGGAAGCCGTGATCTGGAGAGCCTTTTAACCAAGTCCTACGATCATCACTGGATGGATCTCAATGCTTCTCGCCCCTGGGGACTTCGTCCCCATGTTACTGGACTACTGCATTTTAATCTAGAGCGTGGACTGCCCTTGGAAACCTTTTGGAAGCTCCTCTGGTATTGCATGCAGATTGTCTGTAGATTGATGGGCCGTGAAATCGTCCCAGGTAACTTCACTATTTCAGGAGCTACACTCAGTGGAGAGATTCAGCTGGTTCGGACAAATCGGTAGTTAAATTGCATGCACCCCATTTTGGCTCCCAGGTAAGTGCAGGGAGGCCTTCTAGGCCCAAAATGGGTCACTGGGTGTGTGTGCGATAAACACACACACACACACACACACACACACATACACACACACACACACCGCAGCCCATTTTCAATTCCAGGAGACTTCAGGGAGGCCTCCTATGTTCAAAATGGGCATGGGGGGGTGGCACATTTCCCCCCCGCGGCCCGTTTTTGCTCCAAGGGGGATGCAGGAAGCCAAGTGTTGCCTGTCATACACCCTGGCCATGCCCACCCAACCAGTCATTAAGGCAGAGAACTGGTTGTTAAATTATTTGAATCCCACCACTGGCTACACTTGTTGCTTTGCACATGTCTTCTTGTTACTGGGTTATTGAAGGAGATGACCAGACTGAGCCCGATGGAGGGGTCAAATGCATCTTCAGTCATGAGTCCCTGTGAGCCCGCCAGACAGCTAAATCCAGTCTACCTTGAATGCCTTTCTTATCTCCCGCTCATTTCCCTTGACTGTTAGTTGGTCAGATTCTTATAGAGAACTTAAGCTTGCAATAAATCTTTATACTCGTTTGAACTGCTTCTCAAAGGTGGTTTTTTTCAAGAGGCAACTGGACTTTCTTGTTTTTCTTAGAAGATGTTTCGCTTCTCATCCAAGAAGCTTCTTCAGCTCTGACCGGATGGTGGGGAATGGAAGGATTTATATTCCTCGCAGACAGCTGATGAAGAGCGGACTGCCCTTGAGAAGGCTTTTGGAAGCTTCACTGGTGTTTCTGTGGAGGTATGCCCCCATGAAATTGGCTCATGTAACTTTTTTTCTTTTATTAGCTACACTGGTGACCAGTTCAATTCCAGATACAATTCAAGGGAATAATGTCTGTCCACCTTAAAGTCCTCACAATTCAGGACCTAGTTTCTATGAGATAGTTATCTCTGGATTAAATCTACCCATCCAGTGGGATTAGGAAGAGGAGTCTTCTTATGGTACCTTCTTTGAGGAAATGCCATCCAGAAGACTCTTGAGACAAGCCATCTCAATGATCCCACCTCCCATTTCCTAGGAACAGCTAACCCCCATATATTTCCAGTGGCTCCTATCTTCAACATTGGGGAGGACAATCATAACAGCCTCTGTAGAAATGCAAAATCTAAATTAATACACAATAACAGAATAACAGAGTTGGAAGGGACCTTGGAGGTCTTCTAGTCCAACCCCTGCTTAGGCAGGAAACCCTGCACCACTTCAGACAAATGGTTATCCAACATCTTCTTTAAAACTTCCAGTGTTGGAGCATTTACAACTTCTGGAGGCAAGTTGTTCCACTGATTAATTGTTCTCACTGTCAGGAAATTTCTCCTTAGTTCTAAGTTGCTTCTCTCCTTGATGAGTTTCCACCCGTTGCTTCTTGTCCTGCCTTCAGGTGCTTTGGAGAAGAGCTTGACTCCCTCTTCTTTGGGGCAGCCCCTGAGATATTGGAAGACTACTATCATGTCTCCCCTGGTCCTTCTTTTCATTAAACTAGACATACCCAGTTCCTGCAACTGTTCTTCGTATGTTTGAGCCTCCAGTCCCCTAATCATCTTTGTTGCTCTTCTCTGCAGTCTCAGCATCATTTTTAATATCGTAATGACCGAAACTGGATGCCGTATTCCAAATGCTACTGGACTATTATACTAACCAGGTTTCATATGAACAAACGCAGCTGTCTGGGTTTGCAACCTTCTGCACTAAGCAGAGCCATCTGCTGAATTCACCCGTGCTGTCCAAATGATGAAAACAGCTCATTTATTTTTTACTTTAGGAATAGGCTGAAACATGGGTATGCAGTTAGATTCATCCCTTTCAACTGAGAGTGGGATTCAGCTGGTTCAGCCTGGTTCGGGCGAAACGGATGCTAATTTTACATCTGGTTCGCCGAACCGATGGTTGCAAGGACTGGCTGGCCCCACCCACTTGCCCTCCCGGAATCTCCACGCGGCCCATTTTGGATGCGAAGTAAGTGCAAGGCCCACACAGAGGCTCTGGGAGGGTGAAAACCAGCTTCCCAGAAGTTTGGAAATGTACCCATTTCCAGGCTCTGGAGGGCCTCTGGAGCCCAAGGGAGGCCATTTTCCCCCTCCCGTAGGCTCAAGTTAAGCCTCCAGAGCCTCCCCCCCACACCATGGTGCACCCCTGCTTTCAACCCCAGCTACTTGTGTTCAGAACAAAAAGGCCTGAATGGAACAGGAGAAAGAGAGAGTGTGGAACAACTTGAACTGACTCATGTTCGAGTTACCCTTAACATGAAGCAAAAAACCCAACAATGCTAAATATCCTATTGAAAAGAAAAGTATGCTGTCAAAAATTAAAACTATATATAGTCGTGCAGCGGATGCCAAGAACATATCTCCCCTGGATTGTGCAATGTGCAGGGGGCAAACCATTCTCCTTTGCAGAAATTCTTTGTCTAGGACATTTCGTTTTCATTTTCCATTCGGGATGTCCTCTTAAGTTGAGAGCAAATGGGGTTAGGGGAAAAAAAACCAGGAGCTCCTAGCTGTTCTTCTCCATTCAGCTTATTAAATCTGATTAGTCCACAAGTCTCAACTGCAGCTGAAAACACACCTGATCCTTGCTACTACAACCCCAAGTCTACAGCTTGGGGTTGGGATGGTCTAGAAATTCTTTCACTTGCAAATTTGGATACAAGGGTGCTTCATTCACGTTTCTAGCACATTTTTGTTTCTGTACTTTAGACATATACAATGTTCAATGACTGCTTCAGCTTCAACCACAACACGAGCACACAATAGAGACAAACTCAAGGTAAACTGCTCCAAACTTGATTGCAGAAAATACAACTTCAGGAACAGAGTGGTCAATGCCTGAAATGCACTACCAGACTCTGTTGTTACATCCTCAAACCCCCAAAACTTTAACCTTAGACTGTCTACTGTTGATCTCACCCCATTCCAATGCTCTCTACATGGGGCTCCCCTTGAGGAGCACCCGGAGGCTTCAACTGGAGCAAAGTGCGGCCGTGCAGGTGGTGATGGGAGCGACATGGCACTCCCATGTAATACCTCTCCTGCGCGAGCTGCACGGCTCCCAGTGGTCTTCCAGGTGCACTTCAAGGTTTTGGTTACCACCTTTAGAGCGCTCCATGGCTTAGGACCTGGTTATCGGGACCGCCTACTACCGCCGATTACCTCCCACCGGCCAGTGCGCTCTCATAGAGAGGGGCTCCTCTGGGTGCCATCGGCCAAACAGTGTCGACTGGCGGCCCCTAGGGGAAGGGCCTTCTCTGTGGGGGCACCTACTATCTGGAATGAGCTCCCCCCGGAGATACGGAGGATCCCGGATCTGCGCACCTTCCGCCGTGCTCTTAAGACTTTTTTATTTCATCAAGCTGGCCTGGCCTAATTTTTTCCCTTTTTTCTTTTTAAAATGCAAATTTTAAATCTGTTTTTAAATTACAGGGGTTTTTACATTTGTCTTGGGCCAAAATTGTTTAATTCGGTTTTATTCTGTTTTTAAATTTTGTATATATGTATTTTACTTTATGGCTGTCCTTCAGGAGTAGGGCGGTATATAAATCTAATAAACAAAAACACAAACACATTCCTAAGAGGTCTGTAAGGGGCGTGCATAAGAGCATCAGCCTGCCTACCATCCCTGTCCTACTCTTCCCATGTATTTGTAACCATTTGCTGTATTCATAATCATGTTTATACTTATATCTCCTAACTTACATGTTTGACAAATAATAATAATATATGAGTAAAGAATTGTATATGCCCAGACTTATAGCTACATCATTTGGTGAATAATCATGCAAATGAGGGAGAATAGGTACAAGGCTGCACACCAAAAATTGTGCTAAATCTACTGTTCCAACATCTAAGGAGCTGCCATTGATATTTTCCAAAGCACCTGAAGACAGGACTAGAAGCAATGGATGGAAACTAATCAAGGAGAGAAGCAACGTAGAACTCCGGAGAAGTTTTATTTATTATTGGTTCGATTTATATGCCGCCCTTCTCCGGAGACTCAGGGCAGTTTACAATGCGTTAAGCAATAGCCTTCATACTTTTGTATATACCTGCTTAGTAAAGCTTTCGGCCCCCTCTAAGCGGTGTTCTTTTTTATACAAGGTTATTGCCCCCACAATCCCGGTCCTCATTTTACCTACCTCAGAAGGATGGAAGGCTGAGTCAACCTTGAGCCTGGTGACATTCGAACTCGCAGTAATTGCAGGCACCTGGCAGCTAAGCGCTCCTTAACAGCACTTTTAGCCTGCTGCCCCACCAAGGCTCTTATTTTCTGACAGTGAGAACAGTTAATCAGTGGAACGACTTGCCACCAGAAGTTGTGGGTGCTCCAATTCTGGAGGGTTTCAAAAAAAAAAAAAAGAGACTGGACACCCATTTGTCTGAAAAGGTATAGGGTCTCCTGCTCGAACAGGGGGCTCGACTAGAAGACCTTCAAGGTCCCTTCCACCTGTTCTGTTATTCTGTTACTTGTTCCCTCCTTTTGGTTGGATTTGCAAAGCGAAGGAGAGAGAGAGAGAGAGAGAGAGAGAGAGAGAGAGAGAGAGAGAGAGAGAGAGAGAGAGAGAGACCATGACTAATTTGAGGTTGGGGAAAATGAACATAACCAGACCTGAAGGCAGTTTTAATCCCTAATTCTTAGTAGGAAGTTTTTAAAGAGCAACCCTTGTCTGAAATAATTGTCTAACGTCTTCCAGATGCTCATGTTCTCCCCACTCCCCACATATTTACCTGACCAGCACCATAAAGCAGGACAGACATATGTTTGTCTTAAACATCAAAGAAAGCAGTAAGTGATGGTAATTTGGTTTTTATTCCTGGACGGAGTTGACCTTTCTGATTCTTATTTCCCTAATTTCAATTTGGAGGTCTTGATTGTTTCTGTGTGTGTGTGTTTGTGCGCGCGTGTGCACTGAAAATTCAAAAGGCTCCTTTAGCGGTGGTTAGGAAAAAGCTAAATCGGGGCCCTGTAATTAAAGGCTGACATTTGAGCTTTCAGGAACTGCAGGAAGCAATGAAGTGGCTCTGCCAAGTTTGAATCTAGTTAAACCTTCAGGGAGGGCTCAGCGTTTGAAATCGGGATAGTAAGATTGCCTTTCCCTAGCCATTTAGTATTACCGTGGTTATATCAATTGAAAACAGATGGAGGGAGGAGGAGGAGGAGGAGGAGGAGGAGGAGGAGGAGGAGGAGGAGGAGGAGGAGGAGGAGAAAAGAAGAAGAACAGGAGGAAGAGGAAGAGGAAAAGGAAGAAGAAGAAGAAGAAGGGGAGGAGAAGGAGGAAGAGGAGAAGGAGGAGGAGATAGATAAGGAGGAGAAGAGGAGTAATAGTAGATAAATAGACAATAGATGAGGAGGAGGAGACAGATGAGAAGAAGGGGAAGATATATAAGGGGGAGATGAGAAGGAGGAGGAGAAAGAAGAAGAAGACGAAGAAGAGGAAGAGGAGGAGGAGGAGGAGGAGAAGAAGAAGACGAAGAAGAGGAAGAGGAGGAGGAGGAGGAGGAGGAGGAGGAGGAGGAGGAGGAGGAGGAGGAGAAGAAGAAGAAGAAGAAGAAGAAGAAGAAGAAGAAGAAGAAGAAGAAGAAGAAGAAGAAGAAGAAGAAGAAGAAGAAGAAGAAGAAACCTCCTAGTTCCTCTAATGCTTCTGATTTCATTTTTATCACTCAAATTCGATTTTAGTCACCCTAAAACCTGTCTTTTTCTCTTTCTCATAAAGTTTTGGAATCATGACAGAATGTCATTACTTTCACCCTGATTAGATGAGACCAGATGAAGCATTATACCTCGTCCATTACTGTGAACCCAATTTAGATTTAAGTAGACCGTTATTTTTTAACAACCAGATTCCAAGCCGGATCCCCAGAAGCATATTATCTTCATTTAATATGATTGGACCTTTTGCTGTTGAGTTGAAGATCCTCAGTAAACCTCCATCTATTCCATCTCCAAGAATTTAGAAGGTGGGCTGTCGTTGATATTTCCCCCAAGCAGTATCAGAGAGACAACGTCTTCTACTACACTTCAAAGCAACAGAATTGTTGACCTAATCTTGTGAAGCTTCTTCTCTGGTAACATTTTACTGCTAACTAGGGCATGTAAAACCTTTGCCAGACCAATTCTTGAATACAGCTCACCGCCTCAAATCCACACTGTATATCGGATATTAACACGATTGAACGGGTCCAGAGGTATTTCACTAGAAGAGGCTTCCACTCCTCTACTCACAAGAGAATCCCTTATGCCACCAGACTTGAAATTCTGGGCATGGGCATTATGGAATTGCACCGCCTGCGGTCCGATCTAAGCACGGTACACAAAATTGTCTGCTACAACATCTTGCCTGTCAATGACTTCTTCAGCTTCAACCACAATAATACACGGGCAAACAAATGATCCAAATTCAAGGTAAACCACTCTAAACTCGATTGCAGAAAATACGACTTCAGTAACAGAGTGGTCAGTGCCTGGAATGCTCTACCCGACTCTGTTGTTACAGCCTTCAACCTCAAACTGTCTACCGTGGACCTCATCCCATTCCTAAGAGGTCCGTAAAGGGGGTGTGCATAAGTGCCCCAGCATGTCTACCGTCCCTGTCCTACTACACCCGTTTATCTGTAATTACTTCCTTTGTTTATGTTTATGTTTATAGCTATACTGCTATCTTGTACGTTTGACAAACAAACAAAGAAACAAACAGACCATCTTAGGAAGTCCAGAAACATCTCTTTGACCCTTCCTCCCACATCTGGTTAATACTTCTCAGTACCTAGTACGTGAGATGAAACATTCCTTCTGCATACCGTAGATCAGGGGTATCCAACCTTATCAACTTTTAAGACTTCAGCCTTCAACCTTAGCAAGTCTTACTTTGTGGATTTCAACCAACCATGGGAATTCTGTGAGTTGAACTTCACAAGTGTTAAAAGTTTCCAACGTTGGCCAGTCCAGCTGTAGATGGTACAGCTGGCCCAGCTCAGCTAAAACCCACATTGTGAGTCATCAGCATCTTTAGAAAGATCTTCATTCCCCAAAAGGAAATGTATAATACATATAACAGGAGACAGGAGTCATTCTTTAGATTTCCCTAGGTTTTTTTCTCCCCCTTCTGATGAATGTAATTCAACTTAGGTTTCCCAGACTAGTACACACTCCGTCTCTCTCTCTCTCTCTCTCTCTCTCTCTCTCTCTCTCTCTCTGTGTGTGTGTGTGTGTGTGTGTGTGTTATTCTAAGTCTCCAGCTCCCAGTTTTAGCAATTTGTTAATAGCATGGAAAAGCAGCTAGGAATGAGTCATCTCTAAACATAGACAAACAGTAGTCTGCGGAGAATGTTGATTCTTGCTCTCCAGAAGGGTTATTTCCCCCTCTTAATTTTGGAAATCTGTCTGTAATTACGACAGGGCAAGTTTGGGGTCTGGGGTCTGGAGGGCTTCTTTCTGTCTTGTTCCCCCTTCCTTGTCTTTAAACCATGATGTCAGGATTTCCACTACTTCACAAGGAAACCACAGACCCCCGCCACTCTTCAACCAGAAACATTGATATTTCACTTACGTTCCCATGATTTAAATTTAAATGGAGAGGTTGTCTAGCGAGGAAGCACCAGGGAGCTTCATCGGTTGAAAGATGGAATGGAGAACACCTGGTCTGGTCTACCTTCTTCTCTGCCAGTGTCCTTCGCTTTGTAACCTGGAAAAAAAAAAGTACATTTGAATTACATCATTTTTTTTATTTTTAGAATAGAATAGAATAGAATTCTTTATTGGCCAAGTGTGATTGGACACACAAGGAATTGGCCTTTGGTGCATATGCTCTCAGTGTACAGAACAGAGTAGAGTAGAGTAGAGTAGAGTAGAGTAAGTAGAATAGAATAGAATAGAATAGAATAGAATAGAATAGAATAGAATAGAATAGAATAGAATAGAATAGAATTCTTTATTGGCCAAGTGTGATTGGATACACAAAGAATTGGTCTTTGGTGTATATGCTCTCAGTTTCATCAAGAATAAAAAGATATAATACTTAGTGATAACCTAAGCTATCAAATTGTATTAGGAAACAAATAAAAACAATATAAATTGAAAGATACAAGCAACATGGTTATAGTAATAAGTGGGAAGAGACAGAGACTAGTAAGGAAGAGAAGAATAACAGTAATACAGTCTTAGTAAATTATTTGAACGGTGTTAGTTAGTTGTTAAGCAGAGTGATGGCATCCACAATTGTTCCTGCTTTGTAAAAGGGTTGGGGAGGATTAATTTTGTCAGCATTTCCACCCAAATATGCCCACTTTTGCATGGTCAGACCAACAGGCAGATACTCTTCAAAGTTGAAATGTTAATTTATAGTGCTAGCTCATGTAGGCTATGCCATACGCTAAATAATAATCTTCGGAGTGGCCCCTAAACATTGCCACTGCCGTTCTCCAACTGAACACATGGATATAATTAGGATTGTCAATTCCCCTGAGGTATGATGGGCAGGCAATAAATTTTACAACTCTATCAATAAATGGATATAACTGCAGTGGTGAAGGGGCACCCACCCATCTCATCTCCAACCCAAGTGTTTTAGGAGGGCAATCAGATGGCACAAACTAAGGTATATATTGTGCTAATGTGCATCTATTAGGAGAAATGTGCAGTGATAAACTGTATAAGAATGTGCATGTTTAAGGCATGGACAGGGGTTACTGGGTTTATAATTAGAAAAACTGGGAAACAGAGGGAAACCAAGGATGACGTTTTATTCCCATTTATAAAAGGGGAGATAGTGTGACTATTTATAGCATTAGACAGTCCTAAATTATGATAGCATTTGAGTAAAAAGAGATATAAATTCTTGGGTGGCCCCTAGGGGGAAGGGAGGGAGGGACGGAAGGAAGGAGTAAAAGAGTGAAAAGAGTGGGGAGGGAGGAAGGCAGGAAGGACAGAGACGGAGAGATGAGAGAAGGGAGGGAGGGAAAGAAGGAAGGAGGGAGGGAGGGAAGAAAGGGAGGGAAGGAGTAAAAGTGAAAAGAGTAAACAAAGAGAGGGAGGGAAGGCAGGAAGGAGAGAGATGGAAGGAGGGAAAGGAGGAAAAGAGTAAATGAATAGAGGGAGGGAGGCAGGAAGGAGACAGATAGCAAGATGAGAGAAGGGAGGGAGGGAGGGAGGGAGGGAGGGAGGGAGGGAGTAAAAAAGTGAACAAAGTAAGTAAAGAGATTTACTAGAGATTTGGGCCCCGTCTTTTCTCAAGTTTCATTAATTCTGGAAAACTGAAATAGAGCTCGGGAGAATTAGAAGGGCTTACTTTGGACCGACGGAGGTTTAAGCTAAGCAACCTTGAGAATACTTTTGCAAAACAAAAGTGCTAATCCATGATGTTTTTTCACTGCTTGGTAAGTGTGACTTCAGCACGTGCCTAGCGCATCTATAGAAATTATTTACAGTGAGATCGAAGCAGAGTGGATCTGCATATCATTACTCTTAAAGAATGTTAATTTCACTAGAAGGCGAGCTTAGGTAAAACAACAAAAATGTATTTATGACTGGACAAACAAATTAAACACTAAACTTGGAAGGAAATCCATTGAAACAAAATGTACTCTTGGAATTTCCCCAGAGTTCCAGCTCCTAGTGGAGAACAATCACCAAAGTTCAACCCTAGTGACAAAAATATAGTCCAACAATTTAATGTTCCAAAGGATTCTCTTTCCTTCCTTCCTTCCTTCCTTCCTTCCTTCCTTCCTTCCTTCCTTCCTTTCTTCCTTCCTTCCTTCCTTCCTTCCTTCCTTCCTTCCTTTGTTCATTTGTTCCTTCCTTCCTTGGTTTCTTGCTTTCTTCCTTCCTTCCTTTCTTCCTTCCTTGGTTCCTTCCTTTGTTTGTTCCTTCCTTCCTTGGTTCCTTCCTTCCTTCCTTCCTTTGTTCATTTGTTCCTTCCTCCCTTGGTTCCTTCCTTCCTCCCTTGGTTTCTTCCTTCCTCCCTTCCCTCCTTCCTTCCTTCCTTCCTTCCTTCCTTCCTTCCTTTGTTCATTTGTTCCTTCCTTCCTTGGTTTCTTGGTTTCTTTCTTCCTTCCTTCCTTGGTTCCTTCCTTTGTTTGTTCCTTCCTTCCTTTGTTCATTTGTTCCTTCCTCCCTTGGTTCCTTCCTTCCTCCCTTGGTTTCTTCCTTCCTCCCTTCCCTCCTTCCTTCCTTCCTTGGTTCCTTCCTTTGTTCGTTTGTTCCTTCCTCCTTTGGTTTCCTCCTTCCTCCCTTGGTTCCTTGGTTCCTTCCTTCCTTCCTTTGTTCGTATGTTCCTTCCTCCTTTGGTTTGTTCCTTCCTCCCTTGATTCCTTCCTCCCTTGGTTCCTTCCTTCCTTCCTTCCTCTCTTCCTTCCTTCATATGGCACCCAGATGTCCTGGAGACTGACACTCACTTCCTCCAGGGACTCGTTAGTTTTATTATTAAAGAAACACACAGTTCAAATGGAAAAAGCCATATAAGAAATCAGGAAAAAGAGTGCAACAGTGGATAAAAGAATGAAAAGTATGGGCATTGGGGAGATTTTCTTTAGCTTCTGTTAAAGCCATTGCGAGGAGATGACTGTAATGCTTAATGACAAACATGCTCTGAGAACTCCTCCAGAAATTACCTCCTTTCGTTTAGAGTAACAACGATGGTTTTATATCACATCCCCAAATGAAAAGACTGCCTGTGTCATTCACTCCTAATAGAACCAGCACTTAGACTTATATACCGCTTCACAGTGCTTTTACAGCCCTCTCTAAGCAGTTTACAGAGTCAGCCTCTTGCCCCCAGCAATTTGGGTCCTCGTTTTACCAACCTTGGAAGGACGTAACACTGAGTCAGCTTTGAGCTGGTCAGGATCAAACTGATGGCAATGGGCAGAATTAACTTGCAATACTGCATTGTAATCACTGGGCCACCATGGGAAGGAAGGAAGGAAGGAAGGAAGGAAGGAAAGAAAGAAGGAAGGAAGGAAGGAAGGAAGGAAGGAAGGAAGGAAGGAAGGAAGGAAGGAAGGAAGAGCAATAGCATTTAGACTTATATACCACTTCAGAGTGCTTTCCAGCCCCCTCTAAGCGGTTTACAGAGTCAGCCTATTGCCCCCAACAATCTGGCTCCTCATTTTACCCACCTCGGAAGGATGGAAGGCCGAGTCAACCTTGAACCTTTGAACTGCCAAACTGCAAATCACGTGACCAGAGGATGCTGCAAAGTTCATAAGGATGAAAAACGGTCACAAGTCATTTTTTTCTGTGGCTTTCTAAACGGTCACTAAACGATCTGTTTTAAGTCAAGGACTACCTGCGTTTCCATGAATTCCTACATCAATCTTAGTGTCGTGGGTTTCATGATTCAGAATTGCCCATGAATTATGGCTTGATGGTTCACTATTGTCCCATCAAGATTACTACAGTAGTGGCTAAAATTGTGGAAACCTTTTTGCGAAAAGTGTATTTTCTAATACACTAACTAGCTAATAACACCACTTTTTTGTTGGAGTAGTACCATAAAATTCGATATCAATGGAAAGATAATTTAATCAAGAATGTAATGCAATAACTTTCACGAAGGATTTGCTATTAGAATAGCAGCTACAGTATAAAGAAGAAAAGTGAAACACATAGAAAAAATGAGATATGCAAAAATGATCCCCATGTCAGTTAATCCTTAGTTGGGTAACCTTTAGCATGAATGATGGCCTTACAACATCTTCCCATGGAGTGAACCAAGTTTTTTAATTCTGCAGCTGTTCTAATGAGAAACTAAGATTGAAAGATGGCTTCTATTAACTGGGTTTTATTGCTGGGTCATTTCTGACTAACAAATTTCTTTAGTCGATTTTCAATTGGGTAAAGGTCTGGGCTATTCCAGGCCATTCCAGCAATGGAATAGGATTATCTTGAAACTCAAAAAAAAAAAAAAAAAGTGGTGTTATTAGCCATCAAACCTCAAAAATACACTTTTCCCAAAAGGATTCCACAATTTTGGCCACTACTGTATTCCTTTGTCTTCATTTGCCAGTTTTTCAAGATCAGGTTGAAAAATATGCTTTGTGTTTCACCCGAGCGCAGAGCTTCCCCGCTCTTCAATAAAGCACACTATATTTTTTTTAATCGAATGACGCTTCCATAAAGGCCATCTGGTTGTTATTCTGAGTTGCAAAACATTAGCCTTTAAGATCCACTGAGGCTTTCCTTATGTTCATACGAGCGTGAAAAAAGCTGTCGCTGCTTTAATAGATCCAAATATTAATGCATTCCATCAGCAAGGCAGGGTATCCTTAAAGAAGGGCTATAGGGAAGCCTGGGAAATGAGGTGGCTGCTTTAATAAGATTAAATAATTGGTAAATGTTCCCCTTGCACATATATGCTAGTCTATCCCGGTTCATCTCTGTTTCAAAGCCGAAGAGCCAGCACTGTCCGAAGACGTCTCCATGGTCATGTGGCCAGCATGACTAAATGCCAAAGGTGCACAGAAAGCTGTTTCCTTCCCACCAAAGGTGGTCCCTATTTTTCTACTTGCATTTTTTATGTGCTTTCGAACTGCTAGGTTGGCAGTCAAGTAGAGCTCACCCTGTTACGTGGTGCTAGGGTTTCAAACTGCTGAACTGCCGACCTTTCGATCGACAAGCTCAGCATCTTAGCCACTGAGCCACCGCATCCCTGCTTACCTTCCCTACCGGTTTGCAAAAGTGAGAATGTGCCACCTCTGCCCATGCGCACAGCCATCTGTGCATGTGCAGTAGTCGTGCATTACGTCTGGGCCAGAGGTGGGATTCAGCAGGTTCTGACCAATTCTGGAGAACCGGTAGCAGAAATATCGAGTAGTTTGAAGAACTGGTAAATACACCTCTGACTGGCCCCGGCCCCATCTATTCTCTGCCTCCCAAGTCACAGATGATCGGGAGGAAATAGGGATTTTGCAGTAACCTTCCCCTGCCACGCCTACCAAGCCATGCTCACCAAGCCATGCCATGCCAACAGAACCAGTAGTAAAAAATTTTGAATCCCACCACTGGTCCGGGAGGATGGGCGGAGCTTCCCGCAGTTGCCGCTATCAGTTCGCACGAACTGGAGAAAACCAGCTGAATCCCATCACTGTTTTGGGGGCTGGATGCTAAAACGTTCGAAGAATAGCTAGAGGAATTGGGTATGCCTAATGAAAAGAGCCTGAGTAGCGTAGGGGAGTAATGCCTCCTACAAAGGCAGCATTTAAGATCCAGCTGCTGCAATTACATGCGAGTTCAATCCCAGCCAGGCTCAAGGTCGACTCAGCCTTCCATCCTTTATAAGGTGGGTAAATTGAGGACCCAGTTTGTTGGGGGCAATAAGCTGACTTTGTACAAATATAAATATACAAAAATATGAAGACTATTGCTTAACGCACTGTAAACTGCCCTGAGTCTCCGGAGAAGGGTGGCATATAAATCAATTTAAAAAAAAAAAAAAAAGAAGACCTAGGGGAGAAATGATAGCAGTGTTCCAATATTTGAGGGGCTCCTGCAAAGAAGAGGGGGTCAAGCTATTCTCCAAAGCACCTGAGGGCAGGACAAGAAGCAATGGTTGGAAATTAATCAAGGGGAGAAGCAACCTAAAACTAAGGAGAAATTTCCTAATGGTCAATGAAACAAGTTGCCATCACTGAAGGCTTTTAAAAAGAGAGACTGGATAACCATTCATCTGGAATATTATAAGGTCTCATGTTTGAGCAGGGGATTGGGTTAGAAGACCTCCAAGGCTCCTTCTAATTCTATTATTCTATGTCTATGTTCTAAGAGTAGAGAAATCCTGGACTTGCATAAAGCTGGACTTTTACTCTTTAAGAGTCATTTCAGATTATGCCCCCCTCTCTATCTACTGGTAGTATCTTCTGCTTTTTGGTCACCACACTATAAAAAAGACGTTAAGACTCTAGAAAGAGTGCAGAGAAGAGCACTCTGCACTCTTCTCTGGAGGAGAAGGGTCTGGAGGCTAAAACATAGGGGTCTGGAGGCTAAAACATAGGGTGAACAGTTGCAGGAACTGGGCAAGGCTAGTCTAGTGAAGAGAAGGACCAGGGGAGACAGAATAGCAGTCTACCAATATTTGAGGGGCTGCCAAAGAGAGGAAGGGGTCAAGCTGTTTTCCAAAGCACGTGAAGGCCAGGCAAGGAACAATGGATGGAAACTGATCGAGGAGAGAGATTCAACCTGGAAATAAGGAGAAATTTTCTGACAGGGAGAACAATCAACCCATGGAACAGAAGTTGCCTTCAGAAGTTGTGTAGAACTTCATT
>JAUDYJ010000015.1:7743390-7750890 GCA_030761175.1 Masticophis lateralis
GGTGAAATCCAGCAGGTTGTGACAGGTTCTGGCAAACTGGTAGCGGAAATTTTGAGTAGTTCGGAGAAAGTCAAATGCCACCTTTGGCTGGCCCCAGAGTGGGGTGGGAATGGCAATTTTGCAATATTCTTCCCCTGGAGTGGGGACGGAATGGGGATTTTGCAGTATCCTTCCCCTGGAGTGGGGTGGGAATGGAGATTTTGCAATATCCTTCCCCTGGAGTGGAGTGGGAATGGAGATTTTACAGTATCCTTCCCTTGGAGTGGGGTGGGAATGGAAATTTTGCAGTATCCTTCCCTTGGAGTGGGGTGGGAATGGAGATTTTACAGTATCCTTCCCTTGGAGTGGGGTGGGAATGGAGATTTTGCAGTATCCTTCCCCTGGATTGGGGTGGGAATGGAGATTTTGCAGTATCCTTCCCCTGGAGTGGGGTGGGAATGGAGATTTTGCAGTATCCTTCACCTGGAGTGGGGTGGGAATGAAGATTTTGCAGTATCCTTCTTTAAAGGGCGGGGGAACCGGGGATTTTGCAATATCGGGGAGTATCCTTCTCCTGGAGTAGGGTGGGATTTTGCAATATCCTTCCCCTGGAGTATCTAAACCAGGAATCAGATAAGTTTTCCAGCTTCCTTGGTTGTTTAGATGTTTTAGAATATGAGTCCTGCAGGCATTAAAAAAAGAAAAAAAAATCCTTGGATATATTAGGTAGCTGGTAACTTGTAAATCAAACCCATACACATTCCTCCCTTTGTTTGTCCCATTGCAGATGATCGGGCAGCGTTCCCTTTTCTCTGGGCTCCAGCTGTCCGTCTCCCTTTCCTCCATCACTGTGATTCCGGGCCCAAATGTGCTCTAAGAACTGGAGAACCAACAGCATAATAATGGGAAAACCATGCACTATTTACAGTATTTAGGAATGGAAGAAATTGTCTAAGTGATGAACTTGTATTCCCAATGCAGGACAGGACACAATAACAGATGTGGAAGGGACCTTGGAGGTCTTCTAGTCCAACCCCCTGCTTAAGCAAGAGACCCTATCCCCGTGATGGCGAACCTATGGCATGTGTGCAGGAGGTGGCATGCAGAGCCCTCTCTGTGGGCAGGCACGCCGTCACCGGCTGCTCTTCTGCCACCAATAGCCTCCACCGACCAACGCGCTCCCACAGAGAGAGGCTCCTCAGGGTGCCATCGGCAAAACAATGTAGTCTGGCGACTCCCAGGGGGAGAGCTTTCTCTGTGGGAGCACCCGCTCTCTGGAATGAACTACCCCCTGGGATCCCCAGGGGGAGAGCTTTCTCTGTGGGAGCACCCGCTCTCTGGAATGAACTACCCCCTGGGATCCCCAGGGGAAGAGCTTTCTCTGTGGGAGCACCCGCTCTCTGGAATGAACTACCCCCTGGGATATGCACGATTCCTGATCTCCATACTTTTTGCTGGGCCCTCAAGACCCTCTGATTTCAACAGGCTGGCCTGGCTGACGAAAATAATGTGGATGGGGTATTTTTAAATTACGGCTTTTTAGCTAAGAAAGCCAAAATTTGTTTAATTTTGTTTTAAGTGGGTTTTAAATATTGTAGGTGTTTATTGTCTTTTTATCATGACACCGCCCTGAGTCCCTCGGGAGAAGGGCGGTATATAAATTTAATCAATCAAATCAATCAAATCAAATCTTCTGGTTTCGGAAAAGGAGCCCAAAAACGGCCCAAAAAAGACCCTGAAAACAGGCTGAAAAACAGGCTGAAAAATGGCCAAACAACAGGCATGTGCGTGCCAGCCAGCTGGTCTTTTGGTTTCCAGTGCTCTGGTGTGCAGCCTTCAACACACTTGCACGGGTATTTTGGTTTGGGCACTCAGAGCCGAAAAGATTCGCCCTATCCCATTCTGGACAAATGGCTGTCTTATCTCTTCTTGAAAACCTCCAGTGATGGAGTATCCACAATTTCTGGAGGCAAGCCATTCCGCTGGTTAATTGTCCTCACTGTCAGGAAATTTCTCCTTAGTTCCAGGTTGCTTCCTTCCTTGATTAGTGTCCATCCGTTGCTTCTTGTTCTGCCTTCGGGGGGCTTTGGAGAATAGCTTGACTCCCGCCTCTTCTTTGTGGCAGCCCCTCAAATATTGGAAGACTGCTATCATGTCTCTCTTAGTCCTCCTCTTTGTTAGATTGGACTCCACTAGACAACTTCAATACTGTTTATCTTACAGCACAGGGTAGCAGAGTTGAAACCTATTGTCTTCTCAGAGGCTTATGAATGATGGCTTCAAGACTCGTCTTTGAACTGTAATTAAACTTTGATCAATGTAGGGCGCTCTCCAATTTGTTTCCTTGGAGAAAAATACTGGCTTCCCCATCCCCCCCCCAGCTCCAGGCATTATATTTTTCCCCCCTCTACAAAGGCACATTGCTGTGTTTTTCTTTCCATATGGTTTAAATATTTTCCATTGGGATAGCCAAGTTTAATTCTCCCTGAAGAAAACCTCAGCTTTCGTTAGAGATGCCATATCAAAGTCCTTTGGGTTTCTTTCTTTTTCTTCTTCTCCTCCTCTGAGTAACAGGGTGGAGAACAGGTTGGTCATTGTGGTCTTCTCCACCAAATGTTCTGCTCTTCAAGTCCTTATGATACTTTCCAGCTAAAATAGTAAGTCATTGCATGGATCCCCAGTTCATAATAACTCTGGGAAAATGCTGACCGTTCACATCTTCTGGATGGGCTCTCTCATCCTAACCTTCTTACTCTAGCAGAAACTCAAAATAGCAAGAACATCCTCACCACAAGCTGAAGAACCTTTTCTCACTGGGTGGAAAACCCATAATTCTTTCCCCCAGTCCTGCGAATCACTACAGGGAACTTACTATAATGTTATTGTCTGAGTTCTACACATACTATTGCTTTTCCTCTGGAATTTCTCACCTGTGGATTTTACGATGCATTTAATGATTGTTCGGCTTCTTGGATTCCAAAATGACTTTTTTTTCCCCCCATTATTTTATGTGAATGATTTGTGGAGGTAATATTTTCTTGACGTACATGTTCCTTCTGACGGTAAGGCCATAACAACATAACAACAACCAAGTTTTAACAAGGAAACATTAGCCTCTCGGACCAAATCAAGTCAAGCACAACTTCCATTAAGCCAAGAATGACACGTGTGTAGACCGAGACACCCATCACTAATAGCTACCATTTGCGGCCTCATCTTTACCGCGAAAAGCTGAACAGAAGACATACAATGTGGAAGCTTTCCAGAAATCATTTTTTATGCAGTCCAATCACAGTAGACAACTGAGAAGGTATCCCACTGTTTTGGTACTGCTAAATTATTGTAGAAAGTGGATGCTGGACCTATCCATTATGTCAAAATTTATTGCCTTAGCTCCTGCAGAAATCTCTCCAGATAGAATTCAACTTTTTTCTCTCTGTCTCTGTCTCTGTCTCTGTCTGCCTCTCTCTCTCTGTCTCTCTCTCTGTCTCTCTCTGTCTCTGTCTCTCTCTCTCTCTCTCCCTCTGTTTCTCTCTCTCTCTCTGTCTCTCTGCCTCTGTCTCATTCTCTCTGTCTCTCTCTCTGTCCCTCTGTATCTCTCTGTCTCTGTCTCTTTGTCTCTGTCTCTTTGTCTCTGTCTCTTTGTCTGTCTCCGTCTCTTTCTCTCACTCTCTAGCTCTGTCCCTCTGTCTCTTTCTCTCTCTCTGTATCTGTCTCTTTCTCTATCTGTCTTTTTCTCGTTCTCTCTGTCTGTCTGTCTGTTTGTCTGTCTGTCTCTCATTCGCAGTTTGCTCTCTCTCTCTTTCTCTCTCTCTCTCTCTCTTTCTCTCTCTCTCTCTCCAGATCAGCTCAAGCTTCCCCTAAGTGTAAAGAATAGCAAGTTAGTTAGTTGAATAATTCAGCTTTTCATTATTTTTGGAGAAAGATAAAGACTCGCTTCAACCAAGCTTGATTCCTGGAGACAATGCGGACATGCCACTGATTTTTTTGGCAAAGCATATGAAAATGATTTACTGCTGCTTTCTCTCTCTCTCTCTCTCTCTCTCTCTCTCTCTCTCTCTCT
This sequence comes from Masticophis lateralis, assembly GCA_030761175.1. NCBI lineage: Eukaryota > Metazoa > Chordata > Lepidosauria > Squamata > Colubridae > Masticophis > Masticophis lateralis. Next base: position 7,747,433 of record JAUDYJ010000015.1, read on the forward strand.
CTCTCTCTCTCTCTCTCTCTCTCTCTCTCTCTCTCTCTCTCTCCTGATCACCCAACCAATCCACCTTCGCCTTTTGCAAAACCAACAAAAGTAAAAAAAAAAAAGATCTTGACACTTGCTGGAACTTTAGTTTTGATTAATTGTAAAAGGTTATCAGCAACACAACCAATAAGCCAATGAATACATTCAGCACAGCACTAGTCAGTCTGAATGTGTAGGGCCATGTTTGTCTAGACAGGGAAAATGATGCTCAGGGTATTTGCAACGTGACCTGGAAATATGAAAGCCAGGATCTAAGATTAGTCTTGTAGATGTGCCCACCATCTTATGAATGCTGTATTTTGCAGGCCAAGGTGTTCTTTGGATGTGGGTTCCCTGTGCTATGGGAAAAGCCAATGCTTACTCATTATGAAAAACATTGGGAGTCATTCCTTTTCTATTTTCCATTCTTCCTCTTCCTCTTTTATTCTTTCCCAGCTTTTATCTCTTTCTCCTTTTTTTAACTGCAGAAAAAACAATGGCTACCAACCTGCCTTCCATGGAGGACCTGTATACTGCATGAGTCAAAAAGAGGGCTGTGAAAATATCTACAGACCCCTCGCATCCTGGACATCAACTGTTTCAACTCCTACCATCAAAATGATGCTATAGAGCACTATAACAACTAGACACAAGAACAGTTTTTTTCCTGAACGCCATCACTCTGCTAAACAAATAATTCCCTCAACACTGTCAAACTATTCACTAAGTCTGCATTGCTATTAATCTTCTCATCGTTCCTATCATCCATCTCCTTCTACTTATGACTGTATGACTGTAACTTTGTTGCTTGTAGCCTTATGATTTATATTGATTGTTTCCTAGTATGATTCAATTGCTTATTTGTACCCTATGACTATCATTAAGTGTTGTACTTTATGATTCTTGATGAACGTATCTTTTCTTTTATGTACACTGAGAGCGTATGCACCAAGACAAATTCCTTGTGTATCCAATCACACTTGGCCAATAAAGAATTCTATTCTATTCTAAAAAAACCCCAAACCATTCTTTATATGATTTAGCTACCAGCCCCTTAATCATCTTCGTTGTTCTTCTCTGCATTCTTTCTAGAATCTCAACATCTCTTCTTCTTTTTTTTTTTTTGGTATCTGATAAAAAAAAAATCTTTCCCCCTCTATTTGTTTATCTTTTATCTTTGTATTTAAGTTATATTTTTTTAAAAAATAGGAAAACACCAACGCATACCCAACTGTTTTCAAAGAGATGACATTGTCTTCTGCAACAATGTTTAAAAAGAGATAGATGCCCTCGAACCCTTCAAAGTAGTTTCATAAGGCCACATCTGGAATACTGCATCACGTTTTGGTCTCCATGGATACAAAAAAAGATGTGGAGACTCTAGAAAAAGTGCAGAGAAGAGCAACAAAGATGATTAGGGGACTGGAGACTAAAATATATGAAGAACGGTTGCAGGAACTGGGTATGTCTAGTTTAATGAAAAAGGGATGCAAAAAGGGATGCGGTGGCTCAGCGGCTAAGAAGCTGAGCTTGTCGATCGCAGTTCAGCAGTTCGAATCCCTAGTGCCTTGTAATGGGATGAGCTCCCGTGACTTGTCCCGGCTTCTGCCAACCTAGCAGTTCGAAAGCATGTAAAAAATGCAAGTAGAAAAATAGGGACCACCTTTGGTTGGAAGGTAACAGCGTTCCATGCACTTTTTGCATTGAGTGAAGCCGGCCACAGGACCACGGAGACGTCTTTGGACAGTGCTGGCTCTTTGGCTTTGAAACGGAGATGAGCACCGCCCCCTAGAGTTGGGAACGACTAGCACATACATGCAAGGTGAATCTTCACCTTTAGTTTAATGAAAAGAAGGACCAGGAGAGACATGATAGAGTCTTCCAATATTTGAGGGGGTAAACTTATTCTCAAAAGCACCTGAAGGCAGGACAAGAAGCAATGGATGGAAACTAATCAAGGAGAGAACCTAGTTTGTACTCTGAGCAATGGGATTCACGGAACTCTGAGATCCCAATCTTAATTTTCACAATTTTATTAATACCCTGGACCACTTTTATCTAGATGTACACATGCACCAGGGAAACTGCCTCTCCTACCTCTTTGACGATAGTTTTTAATTTCCTCTCCTGGATTTTCAGCACTTGACATTCCTTGGATCTCTCTTCAACTCAATTTATCGTCTCAGCTATGGCAGTGGCAGAGATCTCAGGATTGGAGAAAAAAAAAGAAAGAAAAGAGGAGAGGAACAGAATGTCTCTGTGTTCAGCAGTCAAGCAAAAGGATACTGCTAATATTTATTTTTTTCCTCGGTAGCCAGCATTGAGGAGCTGTTGTTCCCATTAAGACTGGTCAGGCCAGATTTTTGTGAATTAATATCTGGTGGAAGCATTATTTGAGGAATTTTGAGCTGAAGAGCTTGAAACATCCTGATGTTCTGAATCCAGGGGAAACCACGGAGGAAGTGTTAATCTGTTTCCTACAAGAAATAATTCATTGCATTTCTCCTATTCAAAAGGAATTTCGTTTTTCCTCTCCTCCTCCTCCTCCTCCTCCTCCTCCTCCTCCTCCTCCTCCTCCTCCTCCTCCTCCTCCTCCTCTCTGTAAACCCCTCTCCCTTCTAGCACTTAGTTCGATAATGAAACATCTGCAAGAAAACAACCAAACTCAGAGAGCACTAAGGACACCAGACTCCTCCTCCTCCTCATGTCTTCCTCCTCCTTTCTGTAAACCCCACTCCCTTCTTGCACTGATGATGTTACCTAGTTGGGTAATGAAGTGTTTGCAGGAAGATGACCAAGCTCAGAGAGCACTAAGGACCCCTTAGTCCTCCTCCCCACGCTTCCTCCTCTTTCATAACTCTTTGATGGATATTTCTGCGACCAAATAGTTTCGTTTTTCAGACTGATCCTTTTCCAGGGTGCCACAGAACAAGGTGGAGACAGAGAGGGTGATTTATCAGATAATTGGTAACGTTGGGTGTGTAAGCAGAAATCAGCTAAGTGGGTCATCGCAGAAGGAATTATTAAAATGTCAAAAGCAAATCCAGATGAAAGGACTAAGATTAGATCTTCTCCAAACTGTCCACCTTTGGAAAAACAAAGAGGAAAAACAAAACAAAGTGGTGCTTTTCATTTTATTACGTGCGCATCTTTAAATGCAAGGGGGCGAGGAGGTCCAGATTTACACAATAAGAGAGTTCGAAAGTACCTTAGAGGTCTTCTAGTCCAACTCCCTGATCAAGAGGATTTGGCTAATGCAAAATGTTTTGAAGAAAAAACTCCAATTTTCTCCTCAATTGTTTTTACTGGGTATAGTTAAGGATTTCTCACTGAATGAAACAAAACTGATATTATACATGGTTACAGCAGCTAGGTTATTGATTGGTCAATATTGGAAAAAAGATGTTTTACCTACTATTGAAGAATGGACTTTGAAG